>BPLR01001161.1:0-58529 GCA_021605095.1 Caerostris extrusa
GTTACGTATTGCTGACAGAGTATTTGCTTCTCCGTTTGAATGTAGTGGTGAGTAGCCAAAAACCTACATTGACAGGTCTGTGTATTGATTGGATTCAATTACACATGCAGCTCTAATATATTATATATATATATATTTCACGCAATAACAATCAATTTAAATAGCATTCATATTTTTTTCTAAATAGCTATTATTTTATAATTCATAATTAAATGTGCAATGTCTGTGAAAATGAAAATGTATGAGTGAAATTTTCTTGATTGTACTGGATAACATTGACCTTTAACCGTAACATTGACCATTGATCAATAATAGGTAAGCAATGTATTCAAATTAAACATTCTCATAATTTGGAACAACATTATAAAAATAAATGTTAAGAAGGTATTATATTTCTGGAAAGGAAGTTTCAACTTTGGGAAATATTTTCTTATGTTTAAAATAATACGAGACACATTAATCAAATAATAAAAAGTATCTAGCTGTATTATAAAAATAATTTTAAAAATTAAAAACATTTTACTCCATTTAAAAATTTTTAAATGCGTAAAAATGTTTTAATTGCTATCAGGTCAATAGCAGCTATAACGAAAGATATGCTGGCATCACAAAATTTAAGCGATCTGTGGATTGGAATTTAATATTACGATCCAAATTTTCCACAACAGTTTTGAATAAAAAACCCAATCATGATATGCTTAAGATAAGATTATAAAATAAAGTTTCATGTTCGTGCTCTTATTTGCTGGAAATTCGCCGAGAAACGTCTCACTTCTAGAACCGTGCGAGCTAACTAAATACCACTGCCGATCAAATATAAAACTAACAACATGTATGTTTATCATTATTTTTGCAATAACCAAGCGCTGCCTATCGCTAGCACTTTTTCTTAAAAGAACCACACACATTCTTTCTCAATGACAGCCATCTCAAGATAACAATTTATATCCGTCAATTCCAAAAGCAAAAAGTGATAGAAAGTGAGCAAATTTAAATCCGGCAAAATTTATTTTTCTGCATAATTTTAAAGTGGAAAGAAATTAATTATTTTTTAAGAGACTTTCACTTCTTTTCTCTAGCATTTATGAAAAAATGAATCCATGAAAATTTCTAATGGTTTCATACAGACGAGTTCGATACATATTTCTCAGAAAGTGATAAATTCATATAAACACATACAAACAGTGATATATAAAGAAAATTTAGGCACTCTTTATGAGCCTCGTGTTAACTTATTTCCAAATCTCCATTTTCGTGCTCGATATAAAAATCTCCATGAAAGTTCGACATTGTATCCAAAAGCATGAACCAATTTTTTAAGCTCGTTATTCAAAAAATTATTCTATATTGCAAATATACTACAATAAATCATAAAAAAAATCAATCAAAATAATTAAAAAACAAAGGAGATATATTTTATGAATAAAAAATCATATAAGGTCTAACATACATATGTTTGGATAAAATAATATCTTCTTTATATAAAAGTGAAAACTCGTAAATTTTGTAGAAAGTAAATCTGAATAAATGGTTTTAGTTGGACAGTTTTGGCACACGTAATTGTTAAATCAAGCAGATATGAATCCACTATAGTTGTATAAAAACTATCATTTAATATTTTGTACCATTTTGTGCATGTTTAAATTAAATTATCCGAGAAAATTTTTAAAAAAATAATCTAGAGAAATTATATATTACTTTTTGATATTTATATTAACATTTCATTTCTCTAGGCAATGTGAGTTTCAATACTAACAACGCTATATACTGTTTACATCATAATATCACCCGTTGTGAATTAAGATTGCCAGTGAAAGATTACTGCACAATCAATTTTAATCTTTCGACATAAAATATTGATATAACCATGAAATTGATATAACCATGAATAAAAATTATGATATAACCATGAGATCCATGAGCTCTATAAGAATTATATATAACCATGAGATTTTTTTATTTTTTCTATACGGATATAAATTCCACAGAAAAATGATGTATCCGTATGATTTTTTAGAATCTTGAGTTAAACTAATTTCAAATCTCCACTTTCCCAATGCTTCGGTATGAAAATCTTATTATGAGAGAGGACTGTAAATTGATTCAATAATAAATGATTCTTGGTTAGGAAAATCTAGAGTAATAATAGTAAAAAAGTAATACATTTAGATTTAATGTAATTTAAGTGGGAGGGGAGGAAGGGGGTAAGAATGTTATGATAAGGAATAGTGATAAGGATACAATAACAGCAGCACCAACAGTAGCCTGATAATTAGATGCAATATTCCTACAATTTCTGAAGCAAAAATTTTTACAACTGTTTATTAAAAAAATTTTTTAATCTGGTTATTTACATGATTATTTGATATTTTATGTAGTACAAGAGTTAAAAAAATCTTTACCAAAAAGTTTATTCTGATTTCAAAAATAATCACTAGATGCTAATAGGTTTTGAAAAGTAATTAAAATATTTCAGTGCAAAATATTTTATTTTTACTTTAAACAAATTTGGCTTTATTTGTAAAGTCTATTTTTAAACAAAAGGTAAAGAGCAAAAAAGATGCTATATGTTTGACATAATTAATAAAAATTGCGATTTTTACTCCCTGGAGCAAATTTCAAAAAAGAACCTATTTACAAAAAACAGTATAACATGGTTAGTATGATGGTTAATATGGAGTATGTCTCCCGGACGATGCAATACAGGCCTTACAACGCCTAGGCATGCTGAGTATCAAATTATCAATCTGATCTTGGGGAATATTACACCACTCATCAAGCAATGCCCTCCGAAGTTCCTGTTGACAGGTGGGAGGGGGTTGACGGGCTGCTCAATTCGACGGCCAAGCATATCCCACATGCTCTATTGGATTCAAGTCCGGTGAGTATGCTGGCCAATCCATACGGGTGATATCCTCCAATTGAAGGCATTCGTCTACAATGTTTGCACGGTGAGGACGGGCGTTGTCATCCATAAACAGAAATTCAGCACCCATGGCGCCCCGAAACAAACGTACATGTTGTTCCAGAATGACATCCCGATAGATGTGGCCTGTCATCGTTACACTCTGAACATGCAGGTCAGTTCTGGAACCAAGAATAATTCCTCCCCCCAAACGAGCCATCCTGCACCACCGTAACGGTGTCGTTCAATGGTGTTCTCTTGGTGGTAACGGGGTGCCTGGGGCTCTCCATATGAAAGTCCGGCGAGAATCAGACTGCAAACTAAACCTGGACTCGTCGGAAAACATCACAAGACCACTGTTGTGGTGTCCACAATGCATGCTCTCTACTCCAGGTTAATCGCAGGCGACAGTGAGTTGCGGTAAGTGGAACACATCTGACAGGCCTACGAGCATATAGACCAATGTGCCTAAGCGTCTGTACACGGTCTGCCTTGAAAACTGTCGTATCGGTAGCTGAAGAGAGCTGACGAGACAGGTCTGATTCTGTGCTCCGTCTGTTTCTTTTGGCAGTAACTGCTAAATACCGGTCCTCATTCGGCGTTGTTACTCGGGGGCGACCTGTGCTGTAACATCTACTCACATTACCATCATCTTGGAATCGTTGCCAAAGCCTGGAGATGACACTCTGGGCGATTCAAGTTACTCGGATACTTCCAGCTGGGTACGTCCACATTCCAGTCGTCCGATAATTCTACCACGTAAAAAATCATCAAACGCTTCTTTGTGCCATAACTATGCGGTTATTGCACTGAAAGGCTTTTAAAGCGCTTGTGAACAATTTTACTTCTTTGCCACCATTCCTTATATACCCCTCTCTTACACTCTCGTCATTGTGACGTACTATCCGCGCCATCTGGTGGTTTCCTGTAATTTGCATTATTCTTCAAGATGTGTGTTATAATTCTACAGGTGAAATTTTTTATTTTAGAGTTCCATTTTGTGTGATTCTGAATTATCCTTAATTTATGGACATGAGTGTATTAGAGAGTTTTGCATACCATATTTTAAAAATACGGTAATTTTCTCCTAGCGCGCATGCTCATAGGAAATTGAGCATGCGTATCTGTGATGTCTTTCCCTACGACGCGCGCTAGGAAAAAATGCCGTATTTTAAAGCGTATACAAAAATTCTATTACCAAATCAAAAAATTTGATGTAGAGTATGGAAATATACAAATTTTAACATTTCATTTATTTTTGTTAAAAAATTTTAATACTCTAAATATAAATTGGTTTTGAAAATAAAAAGGATCCAATGTGAAAACTCTTAAAATTCTGTAAAGTATCTGCTTCATCGTTCACAGAATCCACTGGTTCTAAAGTGGACATACACGCATATGGTTAAATCGAACCAATAACAACTCACACGTTTTGCATAAAACTAAGAGTTATAATCCTGCTTTATTGAAATTGTATGTGTTTTATTAAAAAAATATTTAAAGAAATTGCGGGGGCATTGTTACTCCGCCTCCGTGGCTTATCTTCAGTTACGCTCCCTGGGTATGCAAAGTGAGTAACGTCTGTGCAGCGCTTGCCTTAAGGCATCCAAGACGTCCATGTCTGTTTGCCAGCTGCATTGGAAAAAAAAATTCAAGAAAATTTTATGTTACTTTATACTATTTATTTAAAAATATTTTCTTCTATACAATGTTAACTTTAATATTAACCAACGCTATAGCTGGCTTACATTATAATATCACCAGTGAAACCATTGGGGATATTGATAGACATCATTAGTGATGTTTATAACATTAGTTTTTATATCACAAGAATTTTGGAAAATATTGTATATCTGATATTAGGGCCTGAATGACAGAGTGGCTAGCGCTCTGGCACTGTTTACTATGATTTCGGGTTCTACTGCTGGCGGTGCCATGGATGTTTGCCGTGGTTAGGAATCCACTTCAAACCGTAGGGCCTGGTCTTACAGGATCGTAGATCGTTGCGGGGGGTATTGTTCCGTCCGTAGCTTATCTTCAAGACACACTACACACAACCCCAGGTAAACGCTAAGTGAGTAACGTCGGTGCAGCACTTGCCTTAAGGCATCCAAGACAATTGTCTATGTATTTGCCAGTTGCATTAGAACAAAAAAAAAAATATTTTCTCATTATTAATTAATATAAAAACATGATAAACACTATATTTCTAATTCTATACATTTATATTGCATAAGAAATTGATCGGCCTGTCGCAGAAAAACATTTGCTTTCTCATTTTCTTTTGATTTCTATAGTATTTTTTATCGTGATTTTTAAACTTATGTATTTAATATCATTAGTTATATTATCAATATCCCAAACATTTTCAATACTAATACTATAAAATAAACAAGCTGAAGTGTTATTTAGTATTAAAGTTAACTTTGTCTGAAAGTTAATAGTGAATAATTAGATAGTTGTTATTAAATTATTCAAAATTTTAAATTTCAATTTTAAATGCTGATCATCATTTCGTCTGAATTTATTATGAGAATTATTTTTACAATACGCATTGGAACATTATACACATTTACAATACGCCTTTTAATTTTCTTAACACTATATGTAACTATCGTTAATGCTTGTTAGATTTTCATGACAATGTGCTTTCCAAGTAAAACATCATTTTCTTTTTGTACATTCTCAAATTCTCTTTTTAATATTATTGTTTCGCAGCTCAGTTAGTAAATTAATCAGA
The DNA here is from genome assembly GCA_021605095.1 of Caerostris extrusa. Taxonomy (NCBI): domain Eukaryota; kingdom Metazoa; phylum Arthropoda; class Arachnida; order Araneae; family Araneidae; genus Caerostris; species Caerostris extrusa. The sequence goes on from BPLR01001161.1 coordinate 5,646, forward strand.
CGTACAGATGAAGAATTGAATAAGGAAGATTAAAATCTTGATATATTAAATGGTAATTTAACTGTTCTTTTAGAGCATATGGAAACATTAAAGGGTTAGATAAGTCTATTGAATGTGCATTAAATGATGATGAGTTAGAGGAAGAAATCGAGTTGGAATTTGAATAGTTCCGGTCATCTACCAATTTTTGTTTAAGTATAATGGATATAAATACTAACACTGACATGCGAAACGCTGCTGCAATTCCAGATAGTTGTCGTTTTGTTCATGAAAGAGTGCTTGTAACATATGCACTCTATTGTTAATGCTGTTAGATTTTAATACATTATTCGACTGGGATGGCTACCCTTATGTAACGTTGCGACGCCTATATATGTCCCGTTGTAGGTGATGGAATGACTTCAGATAAAAATATTATATTGGATAGTTCTGTATAAATATGGGGTTTGTTTTTTCTGTTTAATTTGTAAATAGCGTGAGGCCAACCTTTTCATCTGAAAACCTGTTCATTTAGTGAACAATGAAAGATAATCTAAATTTTGAAAGTTTTCACATTGAATCCTATATTCAAACCAATCTATATTTTTATTAGTATATTGTAATTTTCAACAGAATAAATGAAATGTTAAAAATCTTATATTTCTTTACTCTAAATCAAATTTTGATTTATTAATAAGTTTAAAGGAAAATGAAATATTTCCACTAAAATTTTAATTACTTTTTCAAAACCTATTAGCATCTAGTGATTATTTTGCGATCAGAATATATTTTGGTAGAAACTTTTTTAAATACTAGTACTACTTAAAATATCAGAAATTCTTTTAATATCCAATTTAAAAACGTTTGTACAAAACGAAGTATTTTCACGGTGATTCTTATACGAACATATTGGCATGTTGAGATTTGGATCTCATTTAATACAGGGCTCAAAAAGAATACCTGTCCGTGTGAATGTATCATTTTCTCAGTAATTTGTATCAAGTAAATCAATGCATTTATTTTTCACTGAAAAACTAAATTTTGCCTTTTTGAGTCATCCAGTTTTATGTTTATATTGTATTTAGAAGTAAAATTTGATGCAATATTATTATTTCATTCATATCGCTATAATTCAATAAATGGTATTTACAGTAAACCTCTACTCAAGTAAAAACTAATGCGAAATATATTTTAAAATTAAAATTTTTATAGAATTCGTTAAATAAAATGACAGTTAAAGGAAAATCTTCTTATATATTTCTCTGACATATACATTATAATTGTGAGTCGTTTATATTTTTACTTGAGTTGCTTATCCTGAGTTAGTTTTCAGGAAAGGGTGTTAGCAAAAGCAGAATGATAAACAATAAAGAAGAACAAGTAATATAAAAAAAAATTGTAAGTCAATTCCTACTTTTTTTCACTATATTGCAGATAGTCCTTTAAAAATAAAGTTGAAAATTTCCTCTCACATCTGGCGCCATCTATTGGTAAATACATGCAACTTAAATCTAAAAAAAACTGAAATTAATTAATTAAATACAATTAATTAATTAGTATTTGAAAAAAACTGTATTAACATCAAGAGCCATCCACTACAAGTTTAAAAAAAAAACTGTATTTGAACTTGAGGAGATGAATAAAAAGTATTTTATGGATGATTGAAAATTTGAACAAGATATATATATAGGGAGAGTGTGAGCTAATAGTAGGAATTAAAAAAAAGAATAATAAAGCAAATAAAAGAGGAATGTTAAACAATAATATAGTAAGGCGTAAAATTACCTAATTATTACGTATACACTGTGGTCAGGAATATCGTGTAAAGTATTCGAAATTATATATGTGGCTGGTATTCAGAAAATAATAATGAGAAACAATAAATCTCTGTTACTGTAACGAAAATAAAAAACAATTAATAAAAAAAAAATTAAGTCAATTTCTACTTTTTTTTTCACTCTATTGTAGAAAGTCCTTTATAAATAATTTTCATTCAATTTTATAAGTTTATCTGGCGCCATCTATTGGTAAAAGATATATTCAACTTAAATCTAAAAAAACTAAAAATTAATTCATTAAATTTAATTACTGAATTAATATTTGAAAAACTTTATTAACATCAAGTGCCATCCACTAAAAGTTAAAAAAATGTATTTGAACGTGAGTGGATGAATAAAAAGTATTTTATTAACGATTGAAAATTTGAACAAGATATATAGGGAGTGTGTGAGCTAATAGAAGGTATTGAATAAAGTAATATAATAGTATATTTCCCACTTTTTCACCTTTCTAATTGGCTGCGGGCAACAGGGTCCTGGGTAAGGCAGGTTTTTTTTTTTTTTTTTTAAATAGAAAAAAGGTTATTTTTCTGTTTTTTGCCTCTGTGAAGCACCACGTAATCTCTCATAAGGAACAAGAAGAAGTAAATATCAAAATCGTGGAAGATATTTCAAAGCTGAAACTGAAATATAAATCTTTTTTTTTTTTCAATTCCTTCTATTAGCTCACTATATATATCTTGTACAAATTTTCAATCCGATAATAAAATACTTTTATTCATCCACTCAAGTTCAAATACTTTTTTAAACTTGTAGTGGAGGACACTGGATGTTAATACAGTTTTTTTCAAATATTAATTCAGTAATTAATTTAATTAATTAATTTTAGTTCTTTTAGATTTAAGTTGAATATATCTACCAATAGATGGCGACAGATAAACTTTAAAAAATGAATGAAAATTATTTATAAAAAGGACTTTCTGCAATATTGTGAAAAAAAAAGTAGGAATTGACTTTAATTTTTTTTTTTTTTTTTTTGTATTACTTGTTTCTTTTTTTTTTTTTTTTTTTTTTTTTTCAAAATAAATAGTTTATGGCTAAATTTCATGGTTGGGTGTCAGAAATGCAGATGAGAGTTTATCCACAATCTATCAATATTTTTTTAACGCATGTTTTTGCCATTTCCCCCCAAAAAACATAAACTAAGGAGGAACGTTCTCCTACGAGAGGTACCGTTCTCTATATGTGGAATAAAGCTCTGCGGGAACAAAAATGCAGGTGTAATAGATAAAAGAAGTAAGCAAAAGAATGAATGAAGGATCTAAATGCTGGCCATCTGAAGTCGTAGTTTGTTTGCGCATGAGCATGCATCAAAATTTTTATGATAACTGGTCATTAAGTAGCATCAGAAGTAATTATGAAGGCACGCCACGATCGACGAGTTCAATCGTTCTGGTAGGTTGAAGAATACTATAATGCAGTTATTTTACAGTCTCTCTCTCTCTCTCTCTTTTATATATATATATATATATATATATATATATATATATAATTCCCTCCGGCACAATGTGCTTATGCCAACGTCATTAGCAAGGTCTCTAATAGTAAATAGACGGTTTGCAAGCACCAAATCTTTAATTTTGGACTTGAGCTTTATCGGTTGAGCTTGGTAGTCGACCAGAGGGCTCTTCTTCTTCAACGCGTTCTCTGCTTCTTTTGATCTGCTTATACCACTTGTAAACATTTTTTCCGATACGTTTCGTTTCGAAAACGTTATATAAAACGTTTCGACTACCAAGTCATGTGTAACCAACATAGTCACTACGTGGCATTGTTAGATGGTTTGGAGCACATACAGACGGCAAAAGATTTGTAGCTTGTCAGCTTTATTGTTGGTAGAATTAATTTGAATGATTAAATTTATAAGATTTTTGATATCAGTGAAAAGAGAAATAAATTCTTTCATTAATATAATAGCATTTTGGAATAAATTGAGATCTTTAATGCCAGGTAGTGAACTTGGTTGATTTTGATTTACAAAAGTTGAAGGAGGTACAGCTGCAGTTACATTTACGTTGTTTTTAAGCATGGAAGCAAAACTGATGTTTGGGGTAATTTGTCTATACGGAATAGGCAGCCTGTCTGTTAGAGTTAGTATTTATCTTTGGAAATTTGGACAGCTCCTCCAAGTTGCTAAGTGTTCTCTAGTGTTGCAATTAATGCATTCCGGCACCTCAAGCTTCTCTTCAATCGAACACCCTTATGAGAGTGTTCTTTACCATATTTAAGACACCTAGGTTTACCGTAAAGAAAACGCGTTACCAACAAAATTTATATCCACAATTAACAAACAAAAGTGATAAGTTGCAGAAAAATTTCAATCAAAATCAAAATTTATTTTTTTCTTCATTTTTACATGTGGAAAATGAGTTATTTTTAAACACCCATTAATTTTTATCACAAACTCTAGAAATAATTAAACTATGAGTGTTTTTATGGTGTTATACGGATATCAATTCCTCAGAAAATTATATATACCAATGAACACTGAGAATCCTGTGATCAAATAATTCCAAATCTCCTCTTTCCCAAAGATTCGGTATGAAAATCACATTACAAGTTCTACATTTTATCCAAATGCACATTTCATTAACCTTAAAATGCATGGATATCGTTTTGGGGAGTCGGTCAGCGATATCCTAGAACACTTTGAACATCTATTGATTTATTTTTTCAATTCCTTCTATTAGCTCACACTCTCCTATATATATCTTGTTCAAATTTCCAATCGTTAATAAAATAACTTTTTATTCATCTACTCAAGTTCAAATACATTCTTTTGAACTTGTAGTGGGTGACAATTGATGTTAATACAGTTTTTTTTCCTAATATCAATTCACTAATTAAATTAATTAATTTAATTTTTTTTTTAGATTTAAGTTGCATATATCTACCAATAGACGGCGCCAGATAAACTTAAAAAAATGAATGAAAATTATTTGTAAAGGACTATTCTGCAATATAGTGAAGAAATAAAGTAGGAAATGACTTAATTTTTTTTTTTTTTTTTTTTTTTTACTTGTTATCATGTATTGATATGATGTTGCCCTGGTTAGGGGGTCCGTGACGTTATCCGAAAATGAGGGCCAAGAAAATAAAATTCCATTTGAAATTTTGGCCGAAAATGCTACTTTGGGCCCCTTAACTCTCGAAATGCTTCATGAATAGCATTAGTCTTTAGGAATTTTCTGGAGAATTTCGCTTTTGTGTGAAGTGTTTTGTAGTATGGTTTTGTAGCACATTTGTATATCCAATAGCTATAAGTACTTGTAGTGCGTTGATCAATTCCTTCTTCTTGAAGTTTCATATTTATCACTTTTGACATTTTTCGGTGCCTATTGAGCTGTACAGTGTTTCTAATTGTATTTGGAATACTTCCTTCTTTCATTTATGCCTAGAATTTTCAAACATTGATATATTCTTTTGGCTATTGAATGTTGTAGTGTTACTTATAGAATTGGGAATACTTCATTCTTCATTTATGCCTAGAATATTCACACTTTGATATATTCTTTTGGCTGTTTAATGTGATAACTTTTCTTGTAGAATTTGGAATACTTCATTGTTCATTTATGACGGCATTTATCTTACTTTTGTATATTCTTTGAGAGATTCTAGAACAATTCATTCATCATGAAGTTCGTGATCTATTCAACATTGGCATATTCATGTGACTATTGAATTTGGCCATTCTTGTAGTATTCAAAGCAATTGCTTCATATATTTCCTGAATTATTAAACATTTGAATATTTCTGAGTTTATCCATCCGTTCTCGAATGTTCCCATGATAAGTTGAAATTTGCCGAGCAGATTTCATTTTTTTTTAGATATAATTAAGTTATTTTAAACTTCTTTTTCGAACTATTATTATTGGTATATTCAAATTTTTTCCATTACTTTTCTATTAAAAGTTTTTCACGTGCTGTTTTCATAAAATCGTTTCGAATTCTGTTGTTTTTATTTTACTATGTTATTATCCATAATATTATGGGTATTGCTTCGGACACGGGGTCGTTTGTTTCTTGACAATATATTCCTTGGATCGTTTCCTTGATCCTTTTCAGCTTTTCTTATTGATTATTTTTTTCCTTGTTATTTCACGTGACATGATAGCTTGATACATGATAGTTTAAACCTGTTAGTTGGTGATAGAAAAGATAATTTCAGTTGAAATAAGTGAAAATGAGATTTTTCAAGAAAAGGAAATCATTTTTAATGATATAATATTTCGTACTTATGTTTATTGTGATGTGTTTCGTTTTTACATTGAATTTTAAATTTTGTGAGTAATCAGCAATATATTTTCTTCAATTTCTTTCACGAACCTTTTTTAAGCTGGTCATTCAAAGCTCATTTATATACTGCAAACAATACTAGAAAACTTAATAAATAATTAAATTAAATAAATAAAAAAATTGATCTGATATAATTTCTAAACTCAACTAAAGTCACTTAATAGTTTAACAAAAAATAGTACTAAAAGATTTCAGTAGAAATATTTTAATTTCCTTTTAAACTTATTAATAAATAATTCAAAAATTTAGTTAGAGCAAGAAAATATAACAAAACCAACCTTTCATTTTTTTCTACTAAAGAACTATAATACTCTGATAAATACAATAAAATGGTTTGAAAATATACGATTCAAATTGAAAACTTAAAAATTCTGTAATGTTTCTTTTTTTTTTTCATTTTTAATCGTTTGGGGGTCTGAATGGCCGAGTGGCTGGCGCTCGGTACCACAGGTTTCGGGTTCGATTCCCGGTGGTGCCATGTTGTTTTTAGTGGTTCGGAACCCACTTTAAACAGTAAGTCCCGGTCTAATAGGATAGTAGAGCGTTGCGGGGCCATTGTTACTCCGCGTCCGTGGCTTATCTTCAAGTTACACGCGCCCCCTGGGTAATGCAACGTGAGTACGTCTGTGAAGCGCTTTGCCTTAAGGCATCCAAAGACCAAGCTGTCTGTGTTTGCCAGCTGCATTAGAAAAGAAAAACTTAATCGATTGGTTCTGAAGTAGATAGTTTTTGCACACAAATATGATTAAATAATGCCAATAAAACCCCCTTACATATAAAAAACTATCCGTTATGCATCTGCTTCAATGAAATCTTAAATTTCTTTTTTTTACATATTTTTTAAAAATATGCAAAAAAGTAGAAAAAAAAATTATTTCAAAGAAATTACTTTTATATAGTTCTTTTTTAATTTTATTTTTCTAGATAATGTCAGTTTTAATACTGACAAAAACTATACCTTGTTACATTATGTCAACAATCATATGATGAATGCTGACTTTTTTTAATCAATTTATATTTTCATGCTGTCCAAGTGGATAGCGCTCTGGCTCGCGGTTTCGGGTTCGAGTCCCGGCTATGCAATGGATGATTGTAGTGGTTCGGAATCCTCATTAAGGTAAGCTAAGGTAAGCTAAACGAATAACGTAGGTAAGCTAAATGAGTAACGTGCAGCTAAATGAGTGAGGTGCAGCCCTTGCTTATGGCATAAAAGATTAACTGTCTCTGTACTGTCAAGCTGCAGTAGAATAACAACAACAACATATTTTTTCATGCTCGTTTATTATACTTTTTAATATCGCACGAAAACTGTTATTTACGAGTAAGTTTCCTAATTTTCAAAACATATTTAAGAATTATCTATTTGTCCATAAAAATTATTGTACAAAAACAACATTTAAATGCTGTTTTCAAATGATTCATTTTAATCTGAGCATCTATATATTCATTCACACCTATAAATTTGGCAAAATTTACAATTTAGTTTAATGTGTTCAATGTGTTAGTTTTTTGTATTACAACACAATTTTTGTTAGAACAAATCAAGGAGATTATCAGTGGTGGGAGTTGGTAGCACGTGACGTACGTACGAAAAATACGTGGTCTGCGGCAGACCTTAATTATCGCACGGCATGATTCACGTGACCACAAAGGGATACATGCTGAATCTCCGGCTTATTCAGTCCCTTTCATAGGAAAAAAAAAACACACTTCTTGTCGACTCATCGTGGAATTCTCTTTTCTTCACCAAAAACCTTATTTTAAGACAATCAAGAGGGAGGGGGGCGCTTCCCTCATTTCTCATATCCATAGATATTTCTAAACTCATGGGCTATCACCACTCACGATGGAACAACTCATGGAGTAGTCCATATTCAATCTGTAATTATTTCGACCTGTGAAGGTCGCACAGACATTCGCTAATTTTTTGAGTCTCATTATACATGATACCGAATATCTGCTATCAGATTAGAGTGACAGGTTGTTCTCATTAGTACAAAACACTAATTGCATGTAATATAACCACCCACAACACTGTTTGTCTGCTGTCAAATTTGAGTGATTGGTTGTTATTATATACTTGTCAAATAACATACATGCCTCTCTGCTGGGAATGAAATGCCAAAACTCTTCCCGAGAGAAAAAAAAAATATTACAAGCCCATTCAATTGTCTTTCCTACCTACGGATTTATCGCACATGTTTTTCTGTATAGGAAAAGGATGCCGTTTGTTAAAAACTATTCGAGGTTTTCAATTCCAGCAACTTATTTCGGAAGCTAAACGCACTGACCTCAAGACTTCGTAATTCCTTATCCTGCCTTCTGAATTGCATACCACCCTTTCTATTAATTATCAAGCACTCCCCTTTAATGAAAAACATTTTCGCATAAAGCTGTTTTTTATCCTCCGTTACCCGTAGAATTTATTTAAATGACAGAAGAAGATATACCATTAGAATTTATTAAAAAAATTTAGTTTGCTGTCATTTCTATTCATAAATTTTGAAAAATTATTAAAACCATAAGGGACATTTCACAACAATTATCTTCATTTAATATTAATACAATTGTACTCATACTAAATTTAATATGGACAATAAAAACAGTAAACTTTAACTCAAAGGGAAAAAAAAATTGTCTTTTGAATTTTAATGCATTTTTTGCTTTTAATGTAGATTTATTATTAATAATAAATCTTTTTGAAAAACAGATTATTTAATATCCAAAATGTTTGATATAAATTTACAAGAAAAAAGAACGAAATTTTTATTAAAATACGTTTTTTCGGATATTTAGGCAAATCTTTCAAAGGCTAGTCAGATATTCCAAATAATAATTGAATATTACACGAAAATAAATAAAATAAATCAACCATAAAAATATATAAGATTAGTGAGTTAAAAGTGATTAATATCCCTTACAGATAATAAAAAGTATTTTAAGTGTAGTTCCTCCTACACTAGCTGACCATTTCCTCTTGTGCAATTCAGGAGAAAATGGTCAGTCGGCCTCGAGACTCTCACCCGAGAGAAAGTACAGCACAACTTGTTCTTCCGCTGAGAAACGTTTAGTTTATAGTCTCTCATCCAGAGAGGAAATACATTTAACTCAACCCTGCATATTAATTCAGCCTACAGACTCTCACCCGGAGATAAAGTGTATTTCGCGCATTCTGTGCGTAGCCGAGTATCGGGTTTTTGGTCTAGAAAGGAATCCATCCACAAATCTACAATTATATGTTCCTATCGCGAATCTATAATTATTTGTCTATAAATGTGTTAAATATTGTATATCTCTAATTATATGTGCGAGTGGAAAGGTAAATAAAGCTGTGAGTTCTCACACTCCTCAAGTATCTTAACCCTACCACATCTAGTACAATCTGGTTTCCAACCCTGCAGATTACAGCATCAAAATTCAAAAATATAACTCAAATAGTTTTTGTAGTAAATATATTTTTGTACTATTAATAAACAATTTAAACTTCTATTATGAGTAAGAAAAATACAGGAAAAGAATCTTCAGAATTTTTTATTTCTAAAAATCTATATTATTCTACTAAAAATATAATTTGAATTGAATAGATATGAAACGTACTCAAAGGATCTACTCATTTTCATACGCACACACGAATGTAAAATCGTACTGATAGTAATTAGCACACATCTATGTAAAAAATATTAGAAATTTTAAGCTTGAAACACGTTATCGTTACAGGTTTTTTTGTTTTGTTTTTTTCCTCCCTATGTTGGTAGCATTGTAGTGAATTACCACGTGGAATTTCAACACGATCGTCACTTGTAATCAATCCTTTTGAGTGCTCTCTAATTTTTATAATGGGAAACATAGTTGGTCTCTCCAAAGATTTGTCCTTATATTCTGTGTTTCAAATAAAATTTCATATGACGAATAGCTAAAATGTTGCAGAAGTCTAATGAACAGTGCATATCAAAAATATAAGCATATGAATAGTTAAATCATCTCATAAACACAAGCACGTCATAATTTATATAGTTAACATTTTATTTTTAATTTTTTTTTATACATTATAGAAGTTTGTATTAAAAAAGATAATTTTTCTGAAAGACAACAGATGGCAGCATGAGCGGAATTAGAAAAACTTTTATGCTGTCTAATATATAAAAAGTTTTTACATAAGATTTATTTTATAACTATTATAAGAAGACATCGTGCATGTCAAAAACACAAACATATGAATAGTTAAAGAAATCAAATAATCCGGAGAAGTGGTAGTTAATTTGTCTCGTTCTAATTGACCTTAATTGCTACGACCATCGAAAAACATCGACAAAATCAAAGTTTGTAGTTCAAAAGATAGTTTTACTAAAAGATAACAGATGGCAGCATGAGCAGAAGTAGGAAATTTTTTTTTTTTTTTTTTTTTTATGTTATCTAATATAATTGTTTTACATAAGATTTATTTTATAACTATTATTAAAAAAAAAAAAATTACTATCTCAAATTATTAACATTGCAGAAAATAAAAAATCTAAAGTTAGTAAGAGTAATTCTTTATATCAAAATTGTTAATGTTAATAGCTAACAGATGGCAGCATGAACATGTAAAAAAAAAACAGTCCAACAACAACAGTTTCATAGTATAAGAAACTTTATTTACAAGAAGAAAATTCACTTTTTTAAATCTACTATTAAGATTTTCTTAATTTTTTGTCATCAGTTTTCCTTTTTAATTTAACTTGGGCAAGGTATCATATTATCCCATGTTCCCCATCCTCACTGCACTCCAGTATCAAGATAGAGGAAATGGCAGCTGCGTTGCCAATATGCTTCGTAAAACTCAAACTGCAGTAGTAGACTGAATATTAGTCATGACCTATCTTTCCAACATTGTACAAAATCTTAGAAGTAGAATTATATCTTAAAAGATATTTACGTATTTCCAGAAAACAAAATATTGTTTGATGATAAGAAGCCTATTTTTAAATTATTATTAAAATTTAAATTCAAGAAAAATTTGTCAAAACTATAAATTTGAAAGTAAATTGTTATGCCTAACACTTAAAATGCACCCTTATATATATTTAAAAAATTGCCTATATTTACGTGTTATGATTTTCAATTCATAATTTTTTTTATTCAAAAATTTCATAATTTTTTTTTCATGTTTCTTAGATATCCATAGTGCAAAAATTAGATCAGATTAGGGAGTTATCCAATTCATTCTTAATATAACTTTTTTGTAAAAAAATGCCTGTTAGCAATTAAGTTGTATCGCGGTTAACAGTTTTAAAAATTAATTACTGCCTAATAGCAATTAAAATCAACCATATCATAATTGATTTAGCAATATTGCTCTTACAAAATACAATAATATATAAAAAATATTTCTAAAATACAAATAATATATAAAAAAACACATTTTTAAAAAATTAATTATTTTTTTGCAGTTTTGAAATTTTATGCTTTTTATAATTCTATAATTCTGCATCCAAACAGCAAGTGATAGTAAAAATAATATGAGAATTATTTATTATTTTGATATTATAAATTATTTTAATTATTATAAATTTATAATTAAAATATAATTAAATAATTTTAAACAAATAATAAATAATTAATAATTTAATAATTAATTCATAATAAATAATTATTTTAATAAATAATTATTTTAATAAATAATTTTTAATTATTTTGATTATTAAAAATTATAAATTCATATTCGTTATTGTCTATATAAATTATTACATTGCCAAAATTTGAGACTCAATCTCCATCGTATAATAATACAAAAATTCTTTAGAATACATAACTTTAGGCTGTGTATAAAATTGCATTTAAGTCTCCTGTATCTAATTTAATGGAAAAATATAACCTCTCCAATTGTTAATAAATTGTCGTTAAATTTTATATGTACGTTATATTTGCTGAATACACAGTGTTAAGAAATGTTCTTAATTAAAATAGTTTTTCAGTTTCAGTTCGTTTGTATACCTCAATAATAAGATTTAATTATTAATTATTATTTATTAATTATTTAATGACTGAATAGCAACCTCTATCCTTTATTCTCTTTAGTATGCATAATTTTAGGTTCTGAATACAATTGCATTTATTTCTCTTGTATTTAATTTAGTGAAAAAAAAATATGACTTCTCCAATTATTAATACAATTCTCATTTAATTTTATACGTACATTATATTTGCTGAATACATAGCGTTAAGAAATGTTCTTAATTAAAATACTTTTCAGTTTTAGTTAATTTGTATTTCTTAGTTAATAAGATTTTATTATTAGCTATCATTTATTAACAAAAAATAATCTAATTTTATAAACACATACAATTATACTTTGTATTGAGAAAAATATAAACAAAAATAAACAAGTAATACAAAAAAAAAAAAATTTTTAAGTCAATTCATTATTATTATTTTTTTTTCACTATATTGCATAAAGTCCTTCATAAATAATTTTCATTCATTTTTTTAATTTTATCTGGCGCCATCTATTGGTAGATGTGTGAATTAATATTTGAAAAAACTCTATTAACATCCAGTGTCATCCACTGCAAGTTCAAAAATGTATTTGAACTTTGAGTGGATGAATCAAAAAGTATTTTTTATTAACGATTGAAAATTTGAACAAGATATACATAGGGAGAGTGTGAGCTAATAGAAGGAATTGAATAAGTAGCAGCTTTAGCAGTCTTTGCTATATCTTTGATGAAATAGGAGAGAAATTCTCTGTTTATTTATTGTGTAGCTCATATAAACCAGCGTTGTCCTAAAAAATAAATCTTATTAATTATTTATCTTATTAATTAGTCCTTTTTATTTGCTAACATCAGCAAAACATATTTTAATGAAAATAAAGTTTGGTTTGTCACTCTACGGTCATTTTCGCACATCTTGGGCTAATTAGACCGGGACGTGCAAGTTTAACTAGGATATCGACCCACTCACAAACACCGCCAATATTCGAACCTGAAGCCAAGAGGGGCAGCCAATTGCCCATCAAATGGTAATAAGGAAACATTAAGTTATTTATTTAGTTTTTGCATAAATACTAAGCGATCCAATATATATATTGCATCTCTTAATATTAATGCAGAACTAAATAAATATAGATATAATTATTATAATTATAATTATAATTTTATAATTATTATTAATATATATATATATATATATATATTTATGTTTCAGCCCTATAGTAGACAGGATTCCTTATTTTAACGCCATTTGGGAGCACGTATAAGTTTCGTACACTCCCAACTGTAGATATTACCACATGCAACTGACCATGGCTAAAGCCATCCAATTTGAAATCAATTCCAGCAATTTTAAGTGACTCATTTTGTGCTCTGTTTATAGACATAACAAAAGTAAGTCTCAGGGAAATGTAACCCTTTGAATTCGAACGGCGTATCAGATGTTATCAAGCGTATCCTGAGAATGAAGTCGTCTTTTTTTCTCTATTTTTTTAGTACAGCCAGTTAAAATAGTTTCTTCAATAATATTCCGTCTCAAGAACTTGATACAAAGTCTTGTCCCATTTGTGATTTTAAATTGCTTTTCCCCCAACTTAGTTAATTTTCTCTATCCACTTATTATTATTATTATTATTTGCACATGGATTTTTCTGAATCTGCTTGCAAATAAAATCCTTTATACCACACACAACTTTATCCCAACCACCTCTGCAGCGTCACAGAGCTCATTCAGACTTCTCACCCACATCATTCCAAAAATGTAAAGGGGCCCACTCGGCTCTAGGCAGAGTGATGTGGTGTGGTGTAATAGTAGTAGTAGATGGTCTTGGGAGAATAATTAAAATTTGCCTCCTCTAGGTCATAAAAACAACGTTGCTGGAAGATTAGGAAATCAATTTCCATAGGCATGCCTAATTTCTGGTATGAATTAAAGGTGTTGAGAGATGTAAACTTAAGATTGTTAGCTGTAAACTATAAGATGGCACCATATGACCTATTAACTAATTTTTATGTTCATTATTAAGAGTTCTGTTTTATGACTTAGGTGCTGATGAATTTTATGCTTGATTATATGCGTTTACCATAATTTCTGTGGCTATAATGTTTGTATACTACATCAACCTTTCATAGCTGATTTCATTAAAGTCTGTTGAATAGTTTTGAAGAAAATCAACCAAAATGAGATATTTTGATCCTCAGTGTATATAGAAGAGAATTAATTTAGAGAGATTAATTTAATTTAAAAATAATTAAATTAAATAATAATTAAATTACAATTAATTTAATTAAATAATTAATTAAAATAAATAATATTTAAATTACAATTACTTTAATCGGTTAATTAATTAAAATAAATAATAATAAAATAAGTAAATGATGTTTACAACTTAGCATGCAATGAATAATTAACCTAATATTATATAAAATTTTTATATCCTATCAAATGGTTGTCTTTCATTTGCAATTAGTTATGATAATACTTTATTAAAAATTAATAAAAATGTAAAATGAATTAATCAAAAGTTAAGTAATTAATAATTAATCAGTAAATTAAGTTTTGAAAATTAATAAATAATTATTTTAAAAGTAATTAAAGTAATCATTTATTAATTATTAAAAAGTAAAAATTAACTACTGATTAATTTAATTTAAAAATAATTAAATTAAATAATAATCAAATTACAATTAATTTAATTAATTAAAATAAATAATATTTAAATTACAATTACGTTAATCAGTTAATTAATTAAAATGAATAATAATTAAATTACAATTAATTCATCGATTAATTAATTAAAATTAATTTATAATTACTTAATTTATTAGAATTTAGTTATTTAAAATTAATTACAAAATTAATTTATTCTTAAAATTAATTTTTAATTAATATCGAAATATTCTAAAGGTTTCAATGTTATTTAAAAATAAATTTAATAGGAATATATTCAACACAACATTGTAAATGAGAATGTATTATTATTTCAAATACAGAAATCAATGCGATATGTTTATTAAATATCAAAAGAGTTGACAATTTTGTTGAAGAATAATTGTTGTAATTTTAACAATCCAAAAGACATTTTCTAATATTAATTTAAAATTTTTTGTTCCCAAAGATAAATGAACCACTTGAAGAATCACTTTTGTACTCTGACTACAAAAAAAAAAAGAAAGAAAAGTACACAATTTTTAAAGATTTTGTCCTTCGTTTTGTCATTAAAATGTACAATTTCTCGAAACCTTTTTAAGTCTCACTGCAGTAACACATTTTATGCTATTTTCGTAAACTGTTTTTCTGTTTCGTTTGAATCATTTCTCTGAAATCTGATAGTATCTGGCGCTGATGAAGTGAGAGCGACGGCTTAGCCTTGGACAGTCCGAGGTCATCAAAAAAATTTCACTGCTCGACATGCAGTTTCTCTTAACGTTTCAAGATGGGTCAAGTTAGGTTAAAGTCGCATTTGGGGATGAACAAAGAACTAGTCTTCTTTGCATGCAGCTAATTTTACAATTTTTCATGATTTTCTCCAAAAAATTATATTTCTTATTTTAATAGTTTTCATTCATAGCAAGCCAAATGAACATAAAGTGGTCTAGTCCATGAAACCGACAAGATCTGACCTGTTTAGTCGAAAATTCATCTGCTTCTTCATCTGTTCTAATTTGAACTTGAAAGCCCCGTTATACCCCTTTACATTTTATTTCCCCACATTTTACAGCCCGTCCATAGGGCTGCGCAGTCTCTACAGGTCAGAAAGATGAGGTTGGAACATAAGTGGGCCTCATGTATACCGCGAATAGGATATGGAGAGGAGGACCGTGTCTTCCAGGAAGACTTTTAGGGGTAACTGCCATTCATTTGTTTGTCGTATGGGTGAAAACGCGGAAGTTTATCTGTTCCCGGGCGTTCTAGTTTGAGCTTGATAAACAAGCCCCGTTATAGCTCTTTATAGTTTTTTAATACGCATCTCACAGACCATCCCTAGGGCTGTGAAACCCTACTAGTCAGAAAGTTGAGGGTGGAATATAAGAGGGCCTCATGTATGTGATGTGGAAAAGAGGACAGTGTCTGCCAGGAAGACTTTTAGGGATAACTGCCATTCATTTACTTGTCGTATGGGACAAAACTGGGAAAGCTCTACAGTTCATCTGCTCCCCTGCTTTCTAGTTTGAGCTGGGTAAAAAGGCCTCGTTATAGAACTATGCATTTTTCCCCACATCTCACAGCCCGTCCCTAGGGCTGCACAACCCCTACAAGTCATAAAGGTGAGGATGGTATATAAGTGCTCCTCATGTATGCCACGAACATGATGTGGAGAGGAGGAACATGTCTTCTAAGAGAACTTTTAGGGGTAAATGCCATTAATTTTTGTCGCATGAGTGAAAATTCGGAAAGCTCTTTTATATATATATATCGTGAGCATGATATGGAGAGGAGAATAGTGTCTTAGGGTAATTTCCATTCATTAGCTTGTCGTAAGGGAGTCAACACGGAAATTTCTTTATCGTATGAGAGAAAACTCGACAGTCCATCTGCTCCGGGACGTCCTACTTTCAACTTGGTAAATAAGCCCCTTATAACGCTTTGCATATTTTCCTCCACAACTCACAGAACCATCCCTTGGGCTGTATAGCCACCAGTCAGAAACGTGAGGGTGGAACATAAGTGACCCTCATATATATATATATATGGTGTGGATAGGAGGGCCGTGTCCCCAGGAAGACTTTTAGGGGTAGCTGTCATTCATTTACTTGTCGTATGGGACAAAACTCGGAAAACTTGAAAGTTCATCTGCTCCCGGGGGTTCTAGTTGGAACTTGATAAACAAACCCCATAATAGCGCTTTACATTTCTTTCCTTCACATCGAATCCATTGGAGTTTTATTTTTTATTAAATTTCAGTACATTATATTAATAGATAGATAATTGTTTTCTATTTGTTGGAGTTAATTATGCAGTTTGAAAAAATAATTTATAGAACAGTCAAAAAAATAAATAAACAAACAAAGTGTTGCGTTATTTTTTTTTTTTTTTTTTCTTTTTATTAAAACATGACTTAAATCACATTCGACACATTAGAGAAATTGCAAGATATTTGTCACATTAAAAATATCGTAATACTCTTTTTTTTTTGTTCTTCGCCACAAATGCGCAGTGTATGCGGTAAATACCGAAAATAATGATAAATGCAGTCAAAAGTCAAATAACACATACATTTTGACTGAATTGAAAAATAATGACAATTAATGTAATTATACAAATAATTGAATTATTATTGATAAGCTTCAAATAAATTAATTAATTTTAAACTAAATAAATTTAATTTAAAAATTTTTAATTAAAATTCCAAATGATAATAATTTAAAAAAATTAATAATAATTTTAAAATAAGTTTTTAATAATCGATTGAATTACTTTAATTAAATTAAATAAAAATAATTCAATCTAATAATATTATGATATTTAAATGCACACAAAATTGAAGCCTAATCATAAAAATAATAATAAAAGTTAGAATGTCAATAAATATCGTAATACTGAACTTTTTCAATTGTAGGGAAAATATAACAATTCAAAAAAACATTAAAGAAAAATATTGGAATAAATTATAAAATTCTTTTGGTATTTTTATTTTTATTACATAAGAAAAATGTAGTCAATTATTATAAATAAGATATGACAATCTGTACATAACGTTAATACACTTTGGAATGTTATTTATGATGTTTTTATTAACCAGAATATTTGTAAGTTTTTATTTGGTTAGTTACTGTTTAAAAATGTCTAAAATAAGTACAAATAGTTATATTTTACAAACTTTTCTATTACAATTCATGTAAATCTAATCATATGTCTCGTTAAGTCGTCTATTATCCTTTATTATTTCAGTATTTAAGATTTTAACACATGTAAATTATAAAAATTTTAAATACTTAATAGATCATGGTGAGATTTCATTCCTACTAAATGTATTTTATTAAATATATTGATATTTTTTAAAAAATTTTTATCTAGTACATTCAACAAGAATGAAAGTATAAAATTTTCATTACAATAATATTTAGGTTTTTTAAAAGGCATTTAAAGACATTTAAAAACATAAAAAATTAATAATTTATAATTTAAAATTCCTTCTCACTTCAAAAATAATTTTTTGAAAAATTTAAGAAAAAAAATGAGTGCATATTCATTTTTTTTCAACCCCCTCCCCCTACTTTTTTAATGAAATAATATTTTTTAATGATTGTTCTTATCAATGTATATACATCAATGTCATATGACACAAAATATTATTAATGATGATTTCTAAAATGGATATTTAAATTAATTTTAAATTCAATTGATCATTCAATATTAAAGTCTCCTTTATTAAATGAGTACTAATTCATTTTTCTTCAACCCCTCCCTTTTTAATTAAATATTTTTTAATGAATGTTTCCTCATCAACATATACATCCATATAAGATAGAAAATATTATGATTGGTAATTTTTAAAATGGATTAATGGATTTTAAATGGATATTATTACACCAATTTTTCTTTCGATATAAGATAACAATACTTTACTAAATTTTCTAATGCATTATGGGAAATATATCAAGTTATAATGATTATTTTCTTGATTAAAAATATCGCCATTGATTTCAATTTACCATCTAAAAATGGAATCACATTCATTTGCAAATTTCTTACATTAAAAAAAAAAAAAAACACAATAGCAATTTTTTCAATTTTTTGGGGCCCTATCTTTTTATAAATTAATTGCTAGACATTGACAGGCAGAACACACACAACACAATAAGATCAGTCCATATCTCATGTATGATAGAATAAATATCTTATGTACAAAACTATTCTATCAATCAAAATTTGGCCACATTCGAATTATACAAAGAATCAGAGAGATGATAAAATGCAAAATAATAATAATAATAATAATAATGACTGAAATAAAAAACAGTCACAATGACAACTAAATGTTACAACCTTCATTACATTACTTCCAAACATGAAACTAGTCAACAATCTAAATGCTGATAATCTTTCGTGAAAAAGTGAAAATGACGTGTTTCGATGAAAAATAGATAGAGTCAAAAATGCATCTTTTGCTGGAAGTTCCCTTGGAAAAATAGGCTTAACGATATGGTGGACAGGAAAGCAATTGCATGCATGTTTACAGTGAACGTCGATTGTAGAATTGGCAAGATGGGTAATCCCTAAAGTGAATAAGATCTTATTCAGCGGACATGAATCTTACAATGATGGTCCTAAATGAAATATTCACACCAAATAAAAAGAATAACTTGTTCCATACCATTAAACTATGAGAAGAAATCATCTTGATACTTGGCACAGAATTAAGATGTTCTCATTAAATGTATCTTAAGCAAAAAATGAATCAAAATAAATATCGACTTGTACGTCATGAATGTTTGAGACATTCATAAGTTGGGTACACACTATAAGTTTGCTAAACAAAAAGAAGATTTAACACGACACTGCTTTGTATGTATTCATGCAATATGTTCATAATACAACTAGATAGGCTGGATACCGAAAAATAAGTGTTCGTTAATTCTATTAGGCATGTCATAAATTGAATGAATACGTAGTGTAAATTCGACATTAAAGCTTTAAAAACAGCCTTCTAAGCTCTATATAATCATCCATTTCATAGAAAACAGAATGATCTATGAGTAAATATCCGCTAAGCTCTACATGGACGTATGTATCATTTGAAAAACAAAAACAATGGATGTTCCATAAGTTGGTCGACATCCTCCGCTACTGTTGCTTTAACATTCTCTGATATTATTATGTGCGGGAAAAGTGGCCTTTTAAAACACGATCACTTATAACAGTAGATCGAATGTGGTTTTGATGTAGACTCAGATTGGAGCTCATGAGGACATCAGTATGCTTGATACCTGTAGCATAAGATATAGAAGCCTATGGTTTTAAAGGCTTATAATAGCAGATGGCAAGAATTAAATCCATTAAGGATCATGTATCTATCCATCTGACTCTTCTGTGAACGCCTGCTCTGTGTTCCACGGGGCCTTTAGGAACACACTTTTATTCTTTTCTGTCTTCACTTTTTTGGAACAAGTCTTAGCTGTCCTAGCCCATACTTGTTCGTAAGGTAACATCTCGCCCTTTACCTTGGTCACTTGAACCTCTAGCAGGTATTTAGTGTCAGGTTGCAAGCCTTTGATCTTCTGCATGATGAGATCACTGAATCGCCTGTTGCTGAACCTATGATACCTTCTGCACAGTACCAACACACCAGTACTGTACGATTCACAAAAATCCTGTGGCTCGGAAAGATTTTGTTCTTTTGTCTTTCTTGTAGATGCAATACTTGACTCGCTCATCTGCCGATGTCTTCCATCCGATGGTAATGGAATGGCAGGTGTTGAGAGATTCGAACACGCGAATACTTTTGTCTTGGGGCATGTCTGGGAAAGGGTAGTTGCGACGTCGCGAACTCATCCAAATTCGAACTTTTCGCGTTCGAGTGCTTGTTGCACGAAGAGACAGAGCCAGGGAGGATGCATTGGTTGGCGGCAATCGCAAGGTTTTAATATCTAAGACAGTCGTGGACATGATGTCTTGCTTTGAAGAACCACCAGTGGTGATATGGAGATTGACTGGACCAGGACCTGTACAGGACTGGACGAATACCAGAATAGCATCTATGAATATGATAAAAAAATAAGTCAGTTAAATTTTTCATTATTTAATACATTCCTTTCAAAAACAATAATGAATGAGATCATATAATGAACGTCTGACATTGGAATAGTTGAGCAAAATTGAAACAATTCATTACATTAATCAAAGAAAATACATTAACTACTTAGAGTTATTGCATTGAAATAAACTTGTAAGTATGCAAAAAATATTTGCTTTTAAATAAATTAGTAATTAATGTTAATAATGATAGTCAAAAAGTTTTTTAATTGCTGATATTTCATTCATTCATTTGATCTGATTTCAGAAATATATTTTGTATTTAAAACATTCGTCCATTAGCATGCAAATAAATTAATCATAATTTATCAATATTATCGAGGAATTTCATATTTTTCTGCTTCTTTCTTTGACAAAACTATTAGTATTTTCGAGAATTTTATTAAATTTTTATACCTGGTATTAAGTCAGGATTAAATTTAGTTGTAAAATAATGATAATGGATATATAATTATGAAATGGGATATGATCTGGATATATAATTTTTTTTTTTTTTATTGCTGAAAATGAATATAAATTAAATAAAATTGCCAGTTTATTTTGTCAAAAAAATTTTAATCTACAAAGTCCAAATTTGAAACCCCTCAGTTAATCTTAAAATTGAATTTAATCACTTAAAGCATAGTTAAATTCAATATTTTTACCATTTTAATCAAACTTTTCAGTGGCGAAAGTTATGTATTTCTAACTAATGATAAAAATTAACATAGTATAAACTATTAACAATTAAATGCAGCTTACTCTTTGTTTTTCCTACATGATACTTGGTATTGACAGCGTGTCTATTGGATTCGTCCAGCTTGTAGGTGACTATGTCGTCATCCTTAAATCGTTGGTGAGGTGTTCCTCCTGCACCCCTGAGTGTGGCGCTTACCCCTATGTAGGTGGAGGAGGCATTGGTGGCTGTATCCAGGACGAAAGCATCAAAGTGGTACGTTTTGCCCCTCTGCAGTCCCTTGAATTGGTGCCACGTCTTATGTCCCACGCAAGTTATGGTGGTACCATGTTTTCCGACCACTGATCACTCTCCGCAGAACACATGGAATTGTAATTACCCCTGAAAAAGAACATTAAGTTACCTGAATTTCTAATTTGCACTTAATAAGCATATGCGATTTTTATTTTTATTATTATTATTATTATTGTTATTGTTGAATTTCATGACTGAGAAATTTATAAATGCAGGCAAATCACTTTATCACATGAATTTCTACACATGGCTTTATTTCATTAAAATTATGAGGAAAGCATATACATATGATAGGTTTGGACCCTGTTCTGCCTCTAGTGTGATAACCGGAAGAATTTGATATGCCTCAACTTGATTCCTGTTCTGCACTTAGCTGATGTCATTTGTTTCTATCTTGTTCTTTGTATTTTTTTTTATGGTATCTGTTGTCCTATAAACTTGTCATTGAAAATAAAATTAATAATATTTGATTTCATGTAATTTATTTTTAAAATTAAAACCCATTTAAACTTTATAAATTTGTCTATTTTTAAAAAAAAAAAATGTCAGTCTTATCTTTTAGGAATGAAATCATAAATTAACAGAGGTTTACCATTAGAAATTTTAAAAACTCTCCCTAATTTAACATACAAGAGGATGATCATTTTCGAGTAAAATGCAATTCAGATTAATTATGCGTTTCGAAATTCTGTTTTTAAAACCATAGTATTGAATTTATCTACATTTTTTCCTTTGACGTTTTTAAACGTATTATAACTTATTTTATTTACTTTTATACATATCCCAGAACTTACAATGAATATTTTCACATTCACATCGAACTCAAGAATTAATAACTGCCATAAAATAAAACAACAAAATGAAGAATACATCTATGATACAGCAAATCTGTAATGAACCATACAGAAGTGATTCAGCAACGATGATAATAATTTTTTCAATACGTTACAGATTTAACAGATTGCATATTTTTCATTTCAGAAAACGAAATTTTAAAGTTTTAATAGTTGTATCACTCATCAAATTTGTCCAATGATCGTTGAATTGCTCTGTACATGTATATATACCACTCACCTGTTGTTCATAGCGACGCAGTACTGATGTGGTTTGGTGGTGAGGGCTGGGTTGCCACGACACCAAATCTTGTTCCCTTTCACCCCTGTTGATCTGCAAGCTGCGTTGGGGGGCAGTGGTGGATGGAAGGAGCAGTTCGTCAGGGAGACCTGGTGGTCACCAGCACTTTGGCAAAAGCCATCCGAGCTTAGTCGCATCTCAAGGAGTAGGTGCCAGGTGGCGCACCTGGAATGTTGTGCCGAGCTCCGCTCACGACCATGATAGGTGGCAGAGGGGGTGGGCAATGGACGCATCACTTGGTTCGACCAAGGACCTGTAATGGTTTTTAAATTGATTAAGTCACATATTGCAATGCACAAAAATTTTGTTACAGATGTATCAGAAAAATAAAATAAATGAAATATTTTTTATATTTATATTATATTCAAAAATTTTTATTATTATTTTTAAGTTTTATTTTATTTTTATATTATTATATATTTCTTTTAAATTTTTTTAACAAAAATGCAACTATTCAAATGCAGAAATCAATTAACTTATAATTGAAAACAAAATATTTTTTTCACAAAAATGTAACTCAAATGAATGCTGGAAGTCAATTAACTCGGTTAATTGGAGCAAGTTTTTTTTTTGCAACTCAAATGAATGCAGAAAAATCAGTTAAGTTTATTCCCATAAACTTTAGTATATATATATATATATAAATATATATATATATATAGGATAATATATATATATATATATATATATATATATATATATATATTTACAAAAATTTATTTCAAATTTATTTTTTGGAAATCAATTTTTTTTTATCACAAAGAAGGACGATTTTTTATTTATAAATGTCAAATGTTAAGTTCCTTACAAACTTTCTGTGCCTACATTAAGTGATAAATATTGTCCGCGCCGTGAAGGATGAAATTAAGGCAAATATTTCCGACATTTTCTTTCCATTTTTTTCGTTTCTATATTCTCCACTCATATAACAAAAATTGCAATTTTTACACTATAGCAAAATAATGATTGAAACTTATAAGGAAAAACCCGGTTTCAAATTACTAATCTTCAAAGAAACACATCTGCCCGATGGCCATTGGCTAACGCTCTGGCCATTAGTATCTGAGCTTCAGGTTGAAATCCTCGTGTTAGCATGGATGTTTGTGAGTATTTCGGAAAAAGTTTGGGTTCCGGTCTAATTAGCAAAGTGTGAAAAAAAATGATCGTAGAGCAACAAGTTAAAAACACCAATTAAAAAAAAAAGAATTACCTGCTTATTTGAAATTTTATAAACATCATTATCAGTAAAAAGTTTTTATTTTATACTCTATCCTTTTATATTGAAATATTTAAAACTACGTCGAAGAACTCATAGAGTCTATGACAAAATATTGAAAGAAAATTTTTCTTAATAAAAATAAGGAACATGAATAGTAATAACCTTAGTAAGATTAAAAATAAAATCTTCATTCATTTCTCATACTTGTTTCTTAACATCGTTAACGTATTCTGATTTATCTTTTATTACACCATGTTAAATGCAATGCAGAGAAATTAACGTAGTAAAATTTATATGACTATTTTATTAGTCTCGCATTCAAAATACTTTTTTTTTTTCTTCCAGAGTTATATAATAGCCAAAATAAGAACATGCTTTTTTGGCCTCAACAGTTAAGCTCTACAGGTTAAGTTCGATATCTTAAAAAACCAAACTCATAAGATGAAACACTTTATGTTAATTTTCCAAAACCGAATAATTTCCCGCACTAAAAATAGCACACGAACTCATTGTTTTAATACAACGAATGATATCTAGTTAAAGGTGACAGACAACAGCCCATTCGATGTAACATACAGGGCCGTAAAACAATCCCAACCACAAAACGAATTTCAGTTCAATTCGAAACCGTAATGGAATCCCCGCGTTTCAATATCGTAAATAATTCCCAAGCCAACAGCCGAAACAGGAAGCGCATGAATTGCCAAATTTTAGGGCGTTCTCCGCCAACAAGAAATAACCCCATTTACTAGCAAGTGAACAAAATATCTAAAATGTAAAGTATTTTAAAAAAATTTAATAAATGAGGAGCAATTAACAGGGGGACTCATATAACACAAGCATTTTGATGGCCAATTGGCTAACGGTCCTGGCCATTGGTACCACAGGCGTCAGTTTCGAATCCTGGCAGTGGCATTGAGGTTTGTTAGTGGTTCGAAATCCCACGCTAAATCGTAAGTCCTGGTCTAATTAGACTAAAGTGTGCGCAAAATGACCGTAAAGCGATAAATCAAACCATATACCACAAATTAAATTTTTATACTATAGAAAAAAATATTGAAATATATAAGGAAAAACATTAATTTCAAATCACTGATCTTCAAAGAAAAGGGTGGCCGTTGGCACCACAGGCTTCAGGTTAGAATTCTGGCAGTAGCATGGATGTTTGTTAATGGTTCGGAATCCACGTTAAGTTTTAGGTTTCTATCTAATTTGCCCAAAGTGTGCAAAAAATGACTGTAAAACCACAAACTAATCAAGGAAAAGAATTAATGATTTGAAATTTTATAAACAATATTATTTGTAAATAGCTTTTATTTTGTACTCTCATTCTTTTATATTGAAAGATTTAAAATTATGTCGAAGAATCCATAGATTCTATGACATTGAAGGAAAAAGTATTCCTAATAAAAAATAATAATAATAACCGTAATAAGATTAAGAATAGAATCTTGATTCATTTCTCATGCTTGTTTCCTAACAATCTTAACACCTTTAATGTATTCTGATTTATCTTTTATGACACCATGTTAAACACAATGCATGGAAAAACGTAGTAAAACTTATATGACTATTTTATTAGTCTCATATTTATAATACTTTATTTCTCTTAGAGTTATATAACGGCGAGAATAAGATCATGTTTTGTTGACCCCGACCAGGTTAAGTTCAAAATCTTAATATCGAACTCATAATAAGATGAAACATTTTATGCCTTTATGTTAATTTTTCAAAACCGAATAATTTCCCGCACTAAAAATAGCATACGAAACCCATTGTTTTAAATCAACGAATGATATCTAGTTAAAGGTGACAGACAACATCACATTCGATTTAACATACAGGGCCGTAAAACGAGCCCAACTACAAAACGAATTTCAGTTCCAATTCGAAACCGTAATGGAATCCCCGCGTTTCAATATCATGGATGTCCCCGATAAGTTGTAGGGTCCGGTCTAATTAGACCAAAGTATGCACACACACAAAAAAAAAGACCGTAGTGCGACAAACCAATCAAAGAAAAGAATTATTTACTTATTTGAAAAAGCTTTTTTATTTTTGTACTCTATTCTTTCATATTGAAATATTTAAAATTACGTAGAAGAACTCATAGATTTTATGACAAAACATTGAAAGAAAAATGTCTCGTAAAATAATTAAATAAAACTGATAGTAATAAGATTAAAAATAGGATCTTCATTTATTTCTCATGCTTGTTTCCTAACAATCTTAACACCTTTAATGTATTCTGATTTATCTTTTATTACACCATGTTAAATGCAATGCATGGAAAAACGTAGTAAAATTTATATGACTATTTTATTAGTGTCTCATTTAAAAACACTGTTTTTTCTCTCCAACATTATATAAGAACATGCCTTTTTGACCCCGACCAGGTTAAGTTCGAATCTTAATACCAAACTCATAATAAGATGAAACACTTTATGCTAATTTTCCAAAACCGAATAATTTCCAGCACTAAAAATAGCATACGAATCTCATTGTTTTAACACCAACAGACGAATATCTAGTTAAAGGTGACAGACAGCATCACATTCGATGTAACATACAGGGCCGTAAAACGATCCCAGCCGCAAAACAAATTTCAGTTCCAATTCGAAACCGTAATGGAATCCCCCGTTTCAATATCGTAAATATTCCCAAGCCAACAGACGAAACAGGAAGCGCGTGAATCCCCGAATCCGAGGGCGTTCTCCGCCAACAAGAAATATGATGCTCGTTCTTTTATGGAAGCTATGAATGAATAATCGTATTCGAGCACTGCACTCGTATTTCATGGGGCATGCCCTCCCTACACGCCTAGAAATCCTTCCGTAGGCCCCGTCGTAAAACGTCTGCAAATCCCTATTGGATTAATAAAGTGTGAATCTTAAGCGTGCAAGGGACAATGCACCGTGGTTTTGCATTCTGTTAATGTCGGGAGGTGTGAGTTTGTGGAGGTGTTTATGCGGTATTTACTACAGCTTGGGTTTTGGTGCGACTGACCTTTTGGAAAGAATAGGGTGATAAAAGTTATGGATATTGGTTGGTGGACTCTTCTCCAACTTTTATTCATCATCGATGTTATACATTTCACTAAGTTATACTCTCTTGTAATCTTGTTATGTCTCCTTGTGTTGATAATAACTACAACGATTTGGCTTTTTTTTTTAAATGATAGTTGAATTAAGGAAAAGTATGTTGATTCATCGAATCCTTTGAAGTGCTTGACAAGTGCTGATAAAATTTACGAAAAATTGTTAAAAATTGTTAAATTTATGAAACACTGGAAATAAATGTGTATTGTGAACTATAAAATGTGAATTGTGCTTTCAATTTTTATTCATACTGCCATTATACATTTCACTAAATTATACTCTCTTGTAATCTTGTTATGTTTTCTATTGTTAATAATAACTACAAAGATTTATTTTTATAAATGCTAATTTAATGAGAATAAATAAACTAATATAAAAGAAATATAAAATAATAAATAAAATAATATATAGTAAATAAAATAAATGTAAAGAGGAAAACATTGTTCAGAAATCTTTAAATGTTTCGCGAAGTGCTGATAAAAGTTTCGAAAACTAAAAAGAAATTGTTATAAATGTGAATTGTGATTTCAATTTTTATTCATAATTGATGTTATGCATTTCATTAATTATACTCTCTTGTAATCTTCTTATGTTTCTTAGTGTTAATAATAACTACAGAGATTTAGTTTTTTTTAAATGCTAGTTTAATTAAAGGGAAACGTACTAATTCCTCGAATCGTTTGAAGTGTTTGAGAAGTGCTGATAAAATGTACGAAAAAATAGTTAAAAATTGTTAAATTTGCGAAAAACTAGAAATAAATTGTT
This sequence comes from Caerostris extrusa, assembly GCA_021605095.1. Taxonomy (NCBI): domain Eukaryota; kingdom Metazoa; phylum Arthropoda; class Arachnida; order Araneae; family Araneidae; genus Caerostris; species Caerostris extrusa. The sequence continues at coordinate 33,672 of BPLR01001161.1, forward strand.
ATGAATGTGAATTGTGCTTTCAATTTTTATTCATAATTGATGTTATACACATCATTAAATTATACTTTCTTTGTAATCTTCTTATGTTTCCTAGTGTTAATAATAACATCAAAGATTTGTCTTTTAAGTGCTAGTTTAATTAAAGAAAAATATACTAATTTCTCAAATCCTTTGAAGTGTTTGAAGAGTGATGACAAAAATGTACTGAAAACTAGAAAGAAATTGTTATGAATGTGAATTGTTATTTCAATTTTCATTTGTAATCAATGTCATACATTTCATTACATTATACTTTCTTATAATCTTCTTATGTTTCCTAATGTTAATAATAACTACAAAGATATATTTTTATAAAATGCTAATCTAATTAAGGAAAAACATATTGAGTCGAATCCTTTAAAAGTTTCGTGAAGTGTTGAGTAAATTTTACGAAAAATTAATTAGAAATTGTTAAGAAATTAATTAGAATTTTACGTAAAACTAGTTAGAAATTGTTATGAATGGAATTGTGCTTTAAATTTTTTATTCAAAATGCAGGTTATACGTTTTACTAATTATACTTTCTTGTAATCTTTTATGTTTCCTAGTGTTAATAATAACTACAAAGATTTGGTTTTTTTTTTTTTTTTTAATGCTAATTTAATTAAGGGGAAAACATTGAGTCTCTTTTTTATTAGATGAAACAGCATTCAGAGATAATTTTTAATTCAGTAACGAAGATTTGTAGATTTTCGGGGTACATTTTGCCTCCGTGACTTGTATGTCCGTTTGAGTTTCCGGTCATTTTCTGTAGTAATTGCATTTTTTCCCCATAAATTCTATAAACGACGGTTTAAAATTTTAAATTTATCTCAGAAAATTGTATTGTTCTAAACAAATAAACAAACAAAAAATTAGAGTACCAAAACAGCACACTAAAACTTTTGATCTAGCTAGAGTACCATAACAGTAAAATCAGTAAAGAATAAAAAACTGAATAAACTTTTGAACCCGTTTGACAGAACAATTTAATGAATTTATTATCATTTTGCTTCAGTATATTTTCTAAAAGTTTAAAAAATAATAACGAATATAAACTTCAGGATGTCCTAAGAAATATATGACTTTTCTATTATTATTATTTGTTTTAATAAATAACAGTGTACTTCAAATATGATGGCACTATAATAAAACAAGTTGAATGGCATTCACTTAAGTGATTTCTTTCAATTTCAGTCAATACAATAATAAATCTAGCTGCATTACTACAAATATTCCAAACATGTCGCATAACCAAAGGATATTTTTATCCCTTGCGTGACGGCGAGGGGTACCTTCTGGGGACGCGCGGTCCCTTTTTCCTCACCCACAACACTCAAGCGCGACGTTACCCCAAATTTAGCCCACACAGGGGAGGGGGCAGACTACCTCTCACTGTCAAGGTCCCCACCTTGGTGAAGAAGGCATCTGCGGAAAGATATCCGTCCTCTTCTGTCTTCGCCATGTCACGGCCTTGAACAAATACCGAGAACTTTGAGGATTCCAACTTGGACAGACGTCGTGTTGTACTTCGCAGTAGGACGTTTTGATAAGGATCGTAAAAACAACCAACTTGGTTGTTGATTTGCAGCATTTGGTGTCTATAACCAAAAGTTCTCCAAAAATGATAAATTAGTAGGCTTCAAAGTCCTTTCGTTGGGCCTTTCACGATAAATAAATGATGAAAAGTATTAAAGTTATTGTTGAATTGCAGCTTTTCACTTCTTTAACTGTTTATAGCACATTAAGATCAACTATAAAACCATCCTTTGAAAAGCTTGGTGGTAGTGCATGGGTTTTTGGACTGAGAAGGTTTGGGGGAGAGGGTCCTCTCCACGGTAATTGTTTTCATACTTTAGGCCGGGGATTACAGTTCAACGTGGATTTCGAACCACTAACAATCATCCATGCTACTACCAGTATTCGAACCTGAAGCCTATGGTACCAAAGGCCAGTGGGTTAGCCAATTGGCGATCAGACCGCTCCGGACTGAGAAAGCTTGCCTCAAAATTTTCATGTCTAATCGCATGAAATTATCAATATTCCCATTTCTCCCAATGAAAAATCGAAATTTGTCGTGCTTTTGCCAAATATGGACGTGATAAATCAGTAGGATCAAAGTCCTTTCGCTGGTTTTCATGATAGATAAATGGTGAATAGAATTAAAGTTATTGTTAAATTGCAGCTTTTCGCTTCGTTATCTATTTATATCATATTAAGATCAACTATAAAACCATCCTTTGAGACGCTAGGTGGCAGGAACTGGGTTTTCGAACTGAGGAAGCTTGGCTCGAAACTCGCACATCTAATCGCATGATGTAATATTCCCATATCTCCCAATGAAATTGAACCGAAAGTTACTGTGTTTATGCCAAATATGGGCATGGGAAATTAGTAGGAGCCGAAGTTCTTTCATTGGATTTCATTTTCAGGATAAATAAATGGTGAAAAAGAATTAAAGTTATTGTTGAATCGCAGCTTTAATTTCTATATCTACTTCCAGCACATTAGGAACTCAGCTATAAATACATTATTTGTGTTAAATATTTTCATTTGTGAGATGTGGCTTCTGGATGGAGTGAGAGTGAGATGGGAACCTAAAGTTCTCATACCTATGCCTGAGATGAACATGATAAATCCATAAATAGGAAATTTGATAAATCCGTAAATAGGAAATCTGGATGAATCAAAATTCCGTAAATAGGAAGTTTGATTCATCCAGATACCGCTCTAAGTGATGTTCGTTCCAAACTGTAGCGGAACAATTAGGGGGTGCAATGTAGTAAGTGTCACGCAGATAATGCTGAATTTGTTACATTATCTAGGGAAAAAAAATTGGCCTTTGAAAACGACAATAACGATAAATTCATCCGGCCAAAATGATATTCATCATGTTTGTTCAGATTTCAAATAATGTAGAACGAGAATGGTGTAATGCATGATTTTGTCCTCTTTATGCGGTTTTGAAATTATGTGACGCATATTTTAATGCTAATTTAGGGGGTTCTTCGCTTCACTTTGTATGCGCATAGAAATAGAGGAATGCAAACTTATGCGTTTTCTGAATTCCGAAGCTGGAAAGGGTGTTCGAAATGGATGCAAATATAATTCAGACTTTTAAAATGTGCAATATATATGAATGCTGATTTCACACAAGCTGAACGATTACTTGGATTCTTGTTAAACCAAAAGATGTATATCATGGGAAGTATAAAAATTAATACTATAACTAAACGTGATTACATTTTTAAGAGGAAAAAAAAAACAGCATAGAAGGAAATGAAATTAGTTATATTTTCCAGAGAGGTCCCTTCATTTTAACCGCCCGTTTTCCAAATAAATGGTTAAAAGTGTGGACTTTGTCTTCCACTTATAATATGGCATGTTCGCCAATTGGCTGGCGGTCTGACATTTGGTACCACAGGCTTCAGGTTCGAATCCTGGTGGTGGCATGGATTTTTGATGGTTTAAAATCCACGTTAAACTGTAAATCCCGTCTAATTAGCCTAAAGCACGCAAGAAATGATCGTAGAGCGATAAAGCAAACCAAACCTTCAACGTGTTGTTGCTGTAACTCGTCCTCAGTGTCCTAAAGCGAGAAACGGACATCCCATAAGTAGTCTACTCATGGATGGAGATAGGGCAGCTTCTGTTCTGTGTAAGGTAGAAGTATGACTTGGCTCTATTTGGCTGAAGAAGGTGGGCAGTGCCTTTCGAGAGAACGTTTAGGGGGAAATAGCCCCCGCGCTTGGGTATCGTATAGGAGAAAACCCGGAAAACTCCCACCAGGTAGTCTGATCAATGAGTAAAGATGCTGCACATCACAAATGCCATCAAGTTTCCTTGTTTTTGAAACAGTCATGCTGTTTTCCACTTATGTATGACCCGAACAATTAACCGACAGGCATGGAGGGTAGAGAGAAGAAGAATTTGAAGAAGTAACTGTCCCGTGCACATGCGTGCTTTGCAATATGGAAAAAAACTCGGATAACTTCCACAAGACAGTTTAAACACCGATACGAGGTGATAAACATACATTATCAAAAATAGCTATCAAATCTCCTCGATTCTGAAAACAAGGACTGTGGATTCGAACCTGGTTCTCCTGCAAGCTAGATGAGCTCGTTGTCAATGGACCAATGTTGATTCGTACATTTTTCATAATTTTTTTAAATAGTAAAGCATATTGATTTTTTTCCTTTTTTTTTATGTTCTTAATTATATTAGGGTGGTTTTCCATTGTATATTAAAAATTTTAAGTTGTTGAACGCCAGTCAATTAGAGGATTGATCTAGCATTATATGGTGGGAGATTTTAGTTTCTGGTGGAGTCCGACTCATTTCCAATAGCAAAGTTCGTAGCTAGAGTGCAGATTTCGTTGGTCGCTCTACGATCATACTTTGCACACTTCAGGCAAATTAAACCGGGACCTACAGTGTAAAGTGGATTCCGAACCACTAACAAACATCCATCCCACTGTTTCGATCCGAGCCTGTGGTACCAAAGGCCAGAGCGCCAGCCAAATGGTCACTGCTAGAATGCAGGAGAGCTGAAGTTCGATAGAAAGCGTCTGGCAGAGATAGTCATTATGCCTAGTGAAAGTTTTCGGGTTTTCATGCAAACGGCACGCAAATAAGGGGGCAATTACTCTTAAAAATCCTCCTCTCAACACTCTTCTGTGGACTGTTTGTGGTCAGACAACTCTATGTCTCACTGTTATCTTTGAAAGTGGTAGCGAGCTACAAAATCCTAAATACAGGGGTTAGGTGTGGAGAAAATAAGATTTCGGGGGTAACACACAGTCAGAATATATTTCCTTCTTTTATGCATCAAAACGACTTGAGACATGATGAGAAAAACAACGATTAAAGAATAAAGTAACCCCAAATTTTTCTTGCTGCGATCAAACTAACCAGATTTTCTGCTAGACAATAATAAATAATCTGGGTATTTTATATATTTAAGAATTTATAAAGAAAATTTATACGAAACCAAGAGAAAGAGATAACCGAGATAAAAGAAGTATTTTTGAAGTCATTTGATACCAATTGTTACGGAATTTTTATTCATTATTCATAAGTATATATATATAATTTTTGCTTTAGTATTTTAAATTGTCAGACATTTGGATAAATGTGTTTTTTGTTTATGCCATTATAAAATATTGTATTATTATTATTTTAAAGATATATGGATAATTTCGTTCCATTCGGTAAATGGCACCGAAACAAAATCCATTTCGAAGCCAGTGCTTGACCTTTTAAACGGTTTGCATTCACAGAAGACGGATGTTCTCGACACCCAACGCAGATGCCAGACTCATCTCTCTCGACAATTCGCTTCTGATTGGGTGGGCCCCAAACTAGCTGGGGAGGGGGTGGAGAGCGTTCTAAAATTAGGCTCATAATCATTTGTCCCTCGCGTCCCCACCCTTTGCAGAAGTGTAAAACAAGAAGTTTTATGATGAAGGTTGAGAGAACCGAACACCTCTGCCTACCTTAAGGGGAGGTTGCAGAAAAAGAAAAAAAAAGAAGATAGAGGGAGAGAGAGACAGGCATCACCTCAGTCTATTTCTTTAATGTTTTCTTATCCTTTTTTTTTTTTTTTTTTTTTAATATTTTTTTTTTCAGTTTAACATTTTACGCTTGGCAAAGAAGCGACAACAATTTTTTACTTCTTCTTGATTCTTTTCTTTTTACTTTTATTTTTATTTTTTTTTTCTTCTCATTCTACTTTCGACTTTCTTTCTTTTTTCTCTCTCGCTGTCTGGAGTTATGTTTAAGGCAAAAATGGATGGATCATATTTTTAAACGTTTAGTTTGCTTCGCAGGGCAATTTTTCTTTTTTTTTCTCTTTTTTTTTTTTTTTTTCATTCTATCTTCTTCCCTCACTCTTTTCATCGTCGTTTTATTTTATTTTATTTTCTCCCTCGAATGAGTTCAATCACCCCAAGATCGTGGCAGAGACACAACACTCTTTGCAAAATGAGAAGACGCGTTGAATTTTTGCGTCTCCATAATTTTAAATTTTTGAAGCTTCCAGAAAGAAAAAAACCCTTCGAAAACGTTTTGGCTGATGTCTGTAGGTGACTGTACTGATCTTGAAATAACGATTTTGTAGGTCAATATTCACATCCGTTACGCCTTTAAAAAAAATTGTGACAGTTTTTAGAATAAGTAACATTTTTTTAATGTTAAAATGTTGATAAGACACTTTTGTTTCATTTATATATACTATAAACAGTTCCAAGTGAGTAGAGAAAATTTATGTTTTCTGAGATGTTATGACTCCTTCTTTAAGTGAAAAATGTCAATCAGTCAATCAGAAGTAAAACCTCCTGCCCACCCAAGTTTCAAGTGACTGACGTACTACAACTTGAGATTTTAGTAAGCGTTGGGAAATCATATTTAAGGATAACCAGTTTTTGAATAAGTAACGTTTTTTTAATTTTAATAAAACACTTCGTGTTTCATTTATGTATACAACAAACAATTCCCGGTGAATAGAGAAGAATTAATGTTTTTTCTGAAAGGTTCTCTGAGAGGCTCACTCAAGTTTTAATTAATTTACGTACTACGACTTGAGATTTTAGTAAGCGGTGAAAAAAATTTAAGGATAATCTCGCATATGTTCGTCAATTTCCTTCTCCCTCGAATGAGTTCCCTCACCCCCAGATCGTGGCAGAGATACAACACTCTTTGCAAAATGAGAAGACGAAAAGACGCGTTACATTTTTGTGCTTCTATAATTTTAAAACTTTGAAGATTCAGAAAAATAAAGTAAAAAAAGACTGGAATTTCGAAAAACGTTTTGGCTGATGTCTGTAGGTGACTGTTCTGATCTTGAAATAACGATTTTTGTAGGTCAATATTCACATCCGTTTCGGTTTTTCTTAAAAAACTTTTTGTGCCAATTTGTTTGAAAAAGCAACATTTTTATAATGTTTATAAGACATTTCAGGTTTATTTTATGCATGCTATAAACAGTTCCCAGTGACAGAGGTTTAGTTTTGTCACTCTAATGTCATTTTTTTCACACTTTCTGCTAATTAGACCGGGACCTACAGTTTAACGTGGTTCCGCATCACAAAAAACCTCCATGCCACCCTCAGAATTTAAACCTGAAGCTTATAGTACCAACGGCCAGAGCTCTAGCCAATTGGTCATAGATGAGTAGAGGATAATTAATGTTTTCTGAGAGGTTCTGACATTTTTTAAGTGGATTTCAACAGGAAAAATTTATAGGACACCAACCAATCAGAAGTATAACCTCCTGCCCACTCAATTTCCAATTGACTACAATATTACGACTTGAGACTTTAGTAAACGGTGGAAATCTTTAAGGATAATCTCGCATATGTTTTCGTCAATTTTCTTCTCCCTCGAATGAGTTCACTCACCCCGGATCGTGGCAGAGACACAACACTCTTTGCAAAATGAGAAAACGAAAAGACTCGTTAATTTTTGTGCTTCTATAATTTTAAATTAAAAAAGAAATATAAACCCTAAAAAACGTTTTGGCTGGTAATGAGTGTACTGCTGTTGAAATATCGATTTTGTAGGTCGATTTTTTTAATGTTAATAGGACATTTCGTGTTTATTTTATGTATGCTATAAACGGTTTCCGGTGAGTAAAGGAGAATTAATATTTTCTGAGAGATTCTTGCTCTTGTTTGCGGGGATTTCAAGAGGGAAAATTTCAAATCCCAGAACGCCAACCGGTTAGAAGTGTAACCTCCTGTCCGCTAAAGTTTCAACTAATTGGTGTACTACGACTTGAGATTTTAGTAATCGGCGGAAACCTTAAAGGATAATCTCGCGACCACTCAGGCTGAGACACAACACTCTTTGTAAAATGAGAAGACGAAAAGACGCGTTAATTTTTTTTTTGTGCTTCTACAATTTTAAATTTTTGGAAGATTCCAGAAAGAAAAAAAAGAAAGAAAAACCCATTGAAAAAGTTTTGGCTGATGTTTGTATTGATCTTGAAATAATGATTTTGTAGGTCAATATTCACACTCATTTCGTCATTTTTTTAAAGAATTTATGGTAGTTTTTTGAATAAGTAACATTTTTTAATGCTTAATAAGACAGTTGTGTACGCTACAAATAGTTTCCGGTAAGTAGAGGCTTGGTTTGTCGCTCTACGGTTATCTTATGCACAATTTAGGCTAAACAGACCGGTACCTACAGTTTAAAGTGGATTCCGTACCACTCACAAACATCCATGCCACCACCAAGATTCGAACCTGTAACACCAAAAGCCTCAGCGATGGCCGATTGGCCATCAAGCAGCCCGGTGAGTAAAGGAGAATTAATGTTTTCTGTGAAGTTCTACCTCTATCTCTATCTTCTAAGAACTAAACGTATTCAAAGTAACTTTCATTATTTACAAAAATATTAAAACTTGTGACTTTGGACTTACCCGATGTTGGCTTGTACTCCATCTTCCAATCTAGAAGAGCGTCGGAGGAGCAGGGTGTTACAGTCACAGACAGAGGCCGGTATATACTTGCAATGACGAAGAAATACCTAAAATAGAAACAAGCAATATATAATATCTTGCGGCGAAATTACATAAGTGAAGGTGTTACTAATGATTGGCCACATGCTGTTGTTGGTTTACAAATATAGTTGGTAAATACAAGGAACCATTACTTGATGGCATTTCCACCACAGCATGGGTATGTAGCAGATTCAGCGTTACCCAAGATACACTGCCTTCATAATTCACTATACTACAGTTCTTATTTCTTTCGAGATTTTTCTACACTCCTGATTCCGTTCGAGATTTTCTACATTCCTGATTCACTTCGAGATTTTTCCACATTCCTGATTCACTTCGAGATTTTTCTACATTCCTGATTCACTTCAAGATTTTCTACATTCCTGATTCACTTCGAGATTTTTCTACATTCCTGATTCACTTCGGGATTTTTCTATATTCCTGATTCACTTCAAGGTTTTTTCTACATTCCTGATTAACTTCGGGATTTTTCTATATTCCTGATTCACTTCAAGGCTTTTTACATTCCTGATTCACTTTGAGATTTTTCTACATTCCTGATTCACTTCAAAGATTTTTTTCTACATTCTGATTCACTTCATTTCAAGATTTTTCTACATTCCTGATTCACTTGAAGATTTTTCTACATTCCTGATTCACTTCGAGATTTTTTTTTACACTCCTGGTTCCCTTCAGAGTTTACTTTAAACACGATGCGTCACCGCTATGTTGAATAAACATAGAATTAAAATCACACTGCTTCCTTACTCTTTTAGTTCAATGGAAAGACCTTCTGGCCTACAGATTCATTGCACATATCCCTGCTCCATAGACGCGGAACCTTTGTTTCGTGTTTCGAACCGAGTTTTTTCACTTCCTAAATCTGTTGTGCCATTCATTAGACCTCTGTGGGGTTTTTAAATTGAGATTAATTATTTGTTAAAGCTAATATGATGAATCGTATTTCAAAAAACTCATTTAAAAATATTCATTTTTACTCTTTTAGTACAATTATCATAAATCAAATCCTGCATTTTCCAAATTTCGAATTTGAGACTAACCATCCCGAAATTTTGACTTTTCGAAAATTTCATGTTAGCATTTTGAATATTGCATGCTACGCATTCCAAAAATGCTTGCTTGTACATCTCAAATAAATACAGAGGTCCCTCGATACACTTAATCCGTATAAAATCCTTAAACTTATAACAATTTGGACATATAAGAAGTGCTTTTCTATATTTTTGCATTAGAAGGAAAGAGAAAATGATTTTTTTCATTCTGATTAAAAAAAATTACTTTTGCTAATGGGTTATGAGGTCGTATAAAATAATTTAAACACTGTTAGTAGTAAAAAGCTTAAATATGAAAGAAGTTAGATGAATTGCATTCATAAATGAAAAATTTACCAAATTTAATTTTTGTCTTTTCCCTTCTTGGAACTGGTTGAGAAATTACAACAACTGATGTTTATTAAAAAAAATAATGTCATAGAAAAACTTTGCTTCTTCGTTATTCTCTAGATGTTTCGAAAATATGACATGGTCTGGTCATTTCAAACAGTGCCATCACGTTGTTTGTTGGGGTGGTACTTATCATATGTTTTGACATGCACTCATCTGGTAGTGATTTTGAAATACTTAAGTTGTCTCTTAAACAATGGTCGTATACAAAATAAAACATTTCGGGGGTCCAAACAGGTCGAATATCAATTTTGACATATTCTAAAGAGAGAGCTTATTTAGATACCGCTGTGTGCTTAAAACAGTTCATACTACTAAGCCCAAAAAGTAAGACCAATTTTCGATTTAAAATCCCGGGATTTATGGAATTTCATTTTTTTTTTTTTTTAAGTTGTTGGCACTATCCTTGACATCTGTGTGAAATTTGACGTCAAAATATTCATTACTGCTTGAGTTACGCTTGGCTTTGTGAGACGCTAAAACTGATTCCGCCGATTTTTGAGATGTCAGAATTAATTGAGCAAAGATTATTTTGGTGATAATTTGGCAATCTTGGGGAAATAGATTAACTAATAAATGATATATATCTTTGATAAATGAATAAATAAATGATATATATTTGATAAATGAATAAATAAATGATATATATCTTTGATAAATGAATAAATAAATGATATATATCTTTGATAAATGAATAAATAAATGATATATATCTTTGATAAATGAATAAATGATATATACGCAGAAAAACTTCAAGTTTTTTAGTTAACATTGTTTATTTAATTTGCTGCTTGTTTTCAGAAAATTTTCTATCATTATAGTACATAGCTAAATTATCACCGAACTTGCGGATTTTAATAATAACAAAGATTATTTCGGCGACAATTCGGCATTCTTGGGGAAATAGATGATAAATAATAATAGATGATATATATCTTTCTATAATTCTTTCACAATTCCCTAAATAATATTAATTGATATTTTGATGTACATTGTTTTTAGTTTACATTGTTTATTTAATTTGCTACCTTGTTTTTAGGAAACTTGATCATTACAATGCATGGCTAAAATATCGCCAAACTCGCAGATTTTAATTAATAACAGACTATTTTGGCAATCTTGAGGAAATAGATTAAGTAATAAATGATATACATCTTTGGTAAATGAAATAAATAAATGATATATATCTTTTACAAGCATAAAAGTTGCAAGCTTTTTAGTTAACAGTACTTATTACATTTGCTGCCCGTTTTTAGAAAATTTTATGTCATTACTATACATGGCTAAATTATCGCTAAACTAGCGAATTTTAATAATAACAAAAATTAATTTGGCGACAATTAGGCAATCTTGGGGAAATAGATTAATTAATACATTATATATATCTCTAATAAATGAAATAAATAAATGATATATATCTTTTATAAGCAGAAAATTGCAATTTTTTTTTTAGTTTTGCAATGTTTATTTAATTTGCTGCTTGTTTTTAGAAATTTTTTTTGTCATTACAAAGCATGCCTAAATCATCGCCAATCTTGCGGATTTTAATAAAAAGAAAGATAATTTTGGCGACAATTTGACGATCTTGGGAAAATAGATTAACTAAAGAATGATATATATATCTTTTATAAGAAAAAAATTGCCAGTTTTTTAGTTTATAATGTTTATTTAATTTTGCTGACTGTTTTTAGGAAAATTTTTACCATTACAATGCATGGTTAAATTATCGCCATCTTATGGATTTTAATAATAACAAAGACTATCTTGGCGACAATTTAGCAATCTTGGAGAAATAAATACATTAATAAATGATATATATCTTTCTATAATTCTTTCGCCATCTCATAATATTAATCTCTTGGTGTTAATTTTCTTGTTTAAAAATCATCAACATCACAGTTAAGTGACGCAATCTCAACGACTCACAACGGTGGGCGATTTATGATTTTAATCTCCCATCTTATCATCATACTGGTAATTGTCATTTAAAAATTTGGCTCACTTATCACATTACAATTTCTGTTTGGCTGAAGGTCGTCTAAACCCTGTGAACTCTCTCCCTCGCAGTCTGGCACGATTTCACACGAAGGCAGACAACACAGAACTCGATACCAGAAAACAAAAAAGACATCCCCGAGGGTGGATGGGGGAAAAAAGTTTGCACTCCAAAACAGAGTCGCGATAAAATGAAGAATGACCCCACCTCTCTGAAAGTGTGCCAGTGGCGTCGCCGAAACAACAGACTAAAATTAGACGACCCTGGTTTGCAAAAGTGCCACTCGTCGCATTAGTAGCTCCCTACCATTCTTTTCCAGGATGGTCCCCACCGTTTGAGCCATTGAGTATTGTTGCTGCCGAATTCTCGCTGCGTTCTACAAATTCATGGTAGAGATCTGAGCTATAGATCTTGCTAATGGACGCCGTTCATTACCGGAGATCATACTTTACGTTGGTAACTCTGCTTTCCAGACAGAAAACGTAGCTCTTCCTCTCCTCCACGCTAACTTTCGCTCAACTAACATTTTGTCCCATAAATACAATTCAAGGAAAACATAATTTGTCAAAAATTTGAATCAACTATTCTAAGTCGACGTTGCCTTCATTTACAATTAGCATGTTGAATCTATCAGCTGAGAAGATACATACAGGTCGTTTAAAAAAGCATACTCAACTACGAAGGGTTATATGTGTTTAATTTTTCTAAATAAATGCAGTGCAAGGAAAAGAAGTCAAATGTCAATCACAGGTAACTCAAAAGACAAACGATATGAAAAAAAAAAAAAAAAAAAAAAAAAAAAAAATTGGTTTGCCCCAACTTTATAACCTTTAGAATAGGGAACGCGCTCTATTGAACAATTTATTGAATTCTATGGTAGGTTCTTTCAACCATTTGGCATCTCAAAAAGTTTATGTTTATAAATACTTTAATGACAAATTGCCACAAGTGTGGATTGGTCAATAAAATCAAACGATGGCCTCGCTCTTAATCGTTTGCCGACGAAACGAAGTCCGTGATTTGAACTCTTGTCACTGGAGTTTTTTTCTTTGAGACTACATGATAAAACATATTTTTGTACACGACTACAGGAGAACATTGACGAACTTAAAATGCAAATAACTGTGCCGTTCCAAATAGCAACACCAACCAAAGCGTGGGACAAAGTTCTCCTATCGACTGGATATCGTTCGGATTATCTGATGATGGCACATATATAATTTCATTAACTTTAAAATATTATTTATAATTTAATTTGTCCAAAGAGGTTGTAATTTTACTTTTGTAATTGTAGCTATTAAAGTTGAGCTAATCGTTTGTAAACGCCCTGCATATAAATCTGTTGAAGATAGGCTTAGAACTTATGCAGACAGTTTCACTAATATCCCATCCACTAGTGATAAGCGCAGAGTATTGCCTTCCGGGACAACTTTTAGATTAACTGGTTCGCATTTACGCGTTAGAAAACGGAGAAAATTTGTTTACAAGGCAGCCTGATTATCGATAAGAAAGCGCTTTGCAAACTGTCACAATCGATACTCAGGCGGCTATCGATTCTCATCAATTTTGAAAGCAGCAATTATAAAAGACGTGAACAGCAACAATTCTGATCTGATTTATCCTGCATGCTAGCGGAAATTATAGATCAAGCAACACTTCCATATAGGATATAACAGAAACAACCACATAAAAGAGGAATGCACTGTCTCTTCAAGAATTATTGGTTGTGTGATGTGTGTGTGTGAAGAATATAATGCTTAATACTATATTTTATTTAATATTTGTTCAAATTTCTTACTACCGATGGCAAAAAGTAATAGATTAGTCGAATGATGTCTCGATTATTTACCATTTATGTCTGAAAACATCTGTTGACATACATATTGATATATCACATATTGTATATGTTGATTAATGTTGGTTTCCGCGTATCATTAATTTTTAATGTGCCCTCTAACGAAGACCACAACTATTTTGTAGAGCGAAATTTTAAAATGGAACATGTTTTCGCCAATACCAATTAAATATATAATGAATTTTTCAAACAAAGATTTGCCTATGCATTTCAGATTTATTGTCTGATAGGGTAATAAATTAATAAATAAAAGACAACAAAGATAGAAACTATGCACCCATGCTGTGCAATAAATTAAGAGTTTGCAATAAATTAGAAAATTTGATTAAAATATTTTTCGGACAAGAAACTTTATTTTTTTAATTAAATTACCAAGTTAATCAAGTTACCAATTTATTACCGAGTTACACCAAGTTTTTTTCCTAAACATTTCACCAAAAAAGGAAATATATATTTTTTTTAAATCTCAATTATATAACAAAAGATAGGCTTTGCAGATACCGCCAGAAATGCAAATGCGATTTTATAATTTGCAGTTTTTTTGTCTCGCCAATCTTTATTATTAATATTATTTTATCTATTATACCATATGTCATTATATTTTATTTTTTGAACAAAAATTTTAAATGTAGATTGGCAAACAAATCTGTACGGTGGCAAAATAACTATTGAAATGTCGCCAAGGTACCGTTAATACGTAATTACTAAAATTTTTTTCACATTTGAGTATTGTAAATATTTAAATGATGTTTCTAAGAATCTTTTTATATGACATATATCAAATTTGATGAAATTATTTTCGTATACTTTTGAAAATACTTCAAGTCAAAAGATTATACTGCGCACATCAGCTTTAATAACGCATACTTTTCTTTTCTTAAACCTTTTTATTTCACTTAAAGAATCTATTCGCAAGGCCACAAAAGATCTGAAGTAAATCGAGCATGGCAATGACATCCCCTAATTGTAGCATTTAAGCAATATCTTCAACAGAGACGTAAACCACAGGTGACCTTGACATTCATTGCTTTTAATCTACGCTTTCAGACACCAACTGCGCTTTCTCCTATTCACCCACAAGCGTATAATTGAAAAACGAGCTTACTCATCAGTAAGAAATCGCATATCATCTCTCATATGAAAAGATTATCATTTTCTTGCCCATATTGATGCTTAATGAAATTAACTTAAAACGAGATACTGCTGTGTATTTTATGGTCTTAATCCGTTCCAATCCTTGGATTTATGCCAAAAAAAAAGGACATATATAAAAAAAAAAAAACCCGGTTATGATAAATATAAATGTAGTTGAAATATAAATTTTATGTATTATGCAGTGCTTAAATTATTTTATACCATTTTATCTATGAATAATATTTTTTTTCTTTCTAATGCAGCTGGCAAACACTGAGACCTTGGTCTTAGATGCCTTAAGGCAAGCGCTGCACAGACGTTACTCACTTTGCATTACCCAGGGGGCGCATATAACTTGCAGATAAGCCACGGACGCGGAGTAACAATGCCCCCCGCAACGCTCCTAGTAGACCGGGACCTACGGTTTAAAGTGGATTCCGAACCCCTACAAGCATCCATGACACCATCGGGACTCGAACCCGAAACTTGTGGTACCCAACGCCAGAGGACTAGCCACTCGGCCATTCAGGCCCTCTATGAATAATATAGTAATGATAAAAAGATCTTTTCAAGACGACGGTTCAAACATTTTCCCTATATTAGGGAAATTCAATTTCAATTAAGCGCCAGATAAGATATTTCAGTCATTTTGTCTTCATTTTTTCCCTAATATAGGCAAATCATTTTCAATAATCATAAATCACTTTCCCAAATTAAGGCATTTTTGTCTTTGTTAGGGAAAATGATTAAACCATTTCCCCGAAAAAGATTTTTTCATCATTACTATATTATACATAGATGGATGGTATAATATAATTTAAACACCATAATACAAAAATACATAAATGCGAAAAAAATTAGATGAAATACATACATAAATGAAAGTTTACCAATTTAATTTTATCTTTCCTATTGATTTCTCTACATCCCTATTTACGATGTTTACTGAAACTATATCCGAAATGACCCTGCTTCTGTCATTCCTCTTCTTTCTTTCTTTTTTTTTTTTTTTTTTTTTTATCTGTGTGTATCTAATCCTCAGTGTCCTACAGTGAGGGAAAACATCTAATGAGTACCTACTCAAAGAAACCTAGAGAAAGGTGCAGCTTTTGTTATGATGGAGCACCCATAAGTAGAAGTCTGACTTGACTCCGAGTCGCTGATGAAGGAGGGCAGTGTCTTCCGGGAGGATTTTTAAGTAGAACTACCGCGCATTTGTGTATCGTATGGGAGAAATCCCAGAAAACTCCAACCTGGTATTCCGACTCACGAGACAAGATGCTGAACATCACAAATGCCATCGAGTTTCCTCGCCTTTGAAAAAGTATCTACAACAAAGCGGCCAGCGGATTGAACCTCACCTTAATGCTCGTGGCGCACGACCCGCAAGTCGAGCTTTTTGGTTTCTTTTGTATATTGGAGGGTTTTTGTATTTCACTCATATATTAAAAATAGTCCAGAAAGGGAAGATAAAGGAATTGTCTTCCAAGAGGATATTTGAGTAACTTCACGCATTTGCTTATGGCATAAAGTCGCGTACAGACGGGAGCGGCGTAAAGGGCGAGTCTGCCTGGCGAACCATTTAAAAATTGGTTTGGCAGAACTCTAAAAGATAATCATGTGATTCTCGACACCGCTCCGACCAGAGTCGGTTCATTCCACACATCACAGGCATTATCGAGAGTCAGTTGTCACCACAGTCAGAGATAACGTGGGTTGTTTTTCACGGTCAGACGGAGATACAGAAATGCGATAGACTCGGGATAGATCTCGATAGATTGATATATCTCGCCCAGATTGGTAGCCATATTTGTAGCAGATTACTCAAGGTGCATCTATACTGCCCTGCAGCTTAATGGCAATTGGGCAGCCATAGCTCTGGCCTTTAGTACCACGGGCTTCAGGTTCGAATCCTGGAGGTCACACGGATGTTTATTAGTGGTTCGGAATTCAGGTCCTAAAAGGAGATTTAGAGGGAGGTAGGTAAATTCAGGTCCTTTAAACTCTAGCTCCCGGTCTAATTAACCTAAAGTGTGAACAAATGGCCTTAAAGCGACAAATTAAAACTATATTGCACTCATAATTGTACCCCTCTTGAACAAACATGCCAAAAATGCCTTTGTAGACTTGGCATTTCCCCTTCATACTCAAACCCAATGAAAAATCATTCCAACTTACGGATTTATTGGGTCCATTCCCACCAAAGTCACTGCAGGCATCACTTTTGATTAGTTTTCAATTATTAGGTTTTGAACCAACACTTGTTCCACAAAGCCGCTTTGATTCACAATAAAATTAATAAATATTTTAATTTTTTTTTAAAATTGCTTGTTTTCATCTTGAGATTTGATAGCGGCAAACTTCTTCAAATGCAGTTTTACCAATGTTGTGATGGAAAAAATAATAATGAAAATAAATAAATATGTACCAGAAAATTCCAAGATACTACTGTGTCCAAAATGTAAGACCAATTTTCAATTTAAAATTCCCGGGGCTTACGGAATTTCAATTTTTTTTTCCTTTTATAGGTTGCTGGCACTGTCCTTGACATCTGTGGGAAATTTGACGTCAAAATATTCATTAGTGTTTGAGTTACGCTTGGCTTTGTGAGACGCTAAAACTGATTCCAGCAATTTTTGAAATGTCTGAATTAATGGAGCAAAGAACTTGCATTAAAGTTTGTTTGAGGAAACGTATAGAATGTTGCAGAAGGCATTCGGCGAGCCTTCCTATATCGCAAAGAATTATTTACAAGTGGTATAAACAGTTCAAAGAAGACAGAGAACGCGATAAAGACGAAGAGCCTTCTGGTCGACCCTCCACCTCAACCGATGAAGCTCACGTCCAAAAATTAAAGATTTAGCGCTTGGAAACCGTCGATTTACAATTAGAGATTTTGCTGCTGATGTTGGAATTTCAAAAGGATCGGTCAATTCCATTTTGTTCCTAAACGCGTCAAATCTCGATTGATATCGAAAACACTGAACGCACCAGCTCACACTGCATTGATTCTTCGTGACTTTTTCGCCAAAAATGAAACCATATCGTTCCATAACCACCGTATTCACACCGTGCGACTTCTGGCTATTCCCTAAACTCAAAAGACCACCGGGGATACCGTTATCAAATCAAATAAATAAAAACATCCCTCCAATATATTTTCTGAATGAAATTAAAATCACTTAATGTTAATAGATTTACAAAAATTACTCTAAAATGTTCAGTAGAAATACTATATACTCCTTTAAACTTAATAAATAATTGAATTGAAAATTATATTTAGAGTAAAAAATATAACAAGTTCAACATGTGAACATGAATGTGTCAAAACACTGAATGTGCCAGCTCAGACTGCATTGATTCTTCGGGAATGAAAATGAAACCCATACCATTCCACAACCACCGTATTCACACCGTGCTACTTCTGGCTATTTCCTAAACACAAAAGGCCACTCCGGGAACACTGTCTTGAGTCGATTGAAGAGAATCAACGTGAATTGCCGCGCGCTTTGAAGGCCATTCCCTGCCGATGACTTTTAGCATGCATTGCGGATCGAAAAAGTTGGCATAAGTGCAATGTGTCCGGAGGGGATTACTTTGAAGGCGATGAAATAAATTTGGAAAATAAATAAGGAGTTTTTGAAAAAAATTGGTCTTACTTTTTGAGCACAGTAGTAAGATAAAAAAATGCTTTATGAATCGGACACAATGTAACATTTTTAGTTGAATATTATACATAATAAAAAACAATAATAATGATATATTACATTATGCCTTATTTACAATTTTTGTCAGGTATGCTTCAGGAAACTTAATGGATTTTATTTTTTTTTTTATGGAGAATTTCAGTTGGTGTAATATTTTATATTTAATATGGCTGACTCAACAGCATTATAATGCCGAATTAAAGAGACATAAAACAGAATAATATTATTCTTAATATGTATAAAGCATGGTATACAAAAAGTGATTTAGAAATCTTTATGACTTCATAAGGAAAAAGAAAAACATTGCGGTAAACTGAAAAAAAGAGATAAGATTCAGATAAGCTAAAAGGAGAAAAAAAATATTTGATAGAGAAAACGCGAAGCAAATATAAATGGATCTCTTTAAAGTGTTTGCTTCTATTAGTGGAAAAACAAATAACTCTATGATTCTTTACAACTGTGAAAGAAAGTACAACTGTGAGTTTACAACTGTGAGTGAAAGAGGTAATTGAAATTTACTTAATTTTCTGTAAAATTTACACGTAATTTACTTCCTCTAAAATTTGCAATATAATTTACTTCCTCTAATTCTGAAGCATATATTTTCATCATCATCAGTGGGGCAACAATGAGGGGTGTTGTCGGTGGGGTGGTGTCCAAGGTGGGCCAAGGTCGTCTGCCCACTGGCAGATTTCTGGACAGGAGATGTTTTGTTTTTACGGGGTAGGGATTGTTATCCTTGCGCGCAACAATCATAATAGACCATCAAGCCCCATATATCAGTTTACCATTTTAAAAGGTTAAAAGAAAAAAATTACTACCGTCAAGCCCCATATAAAATGTTAAAAGATTCCGAACCGAACCACTATAAACATTCGTGAAATGCGCTGGGACTCGAACCCGAAACCTGTGGCAACGTGCGCTAGAGCTCTAGTCACTAGACCATCAAGCCCCATATATCAGTTTACCATTTTAAAAGGTTAAAAGAAATTACTACCGTATAAAATGGATTCCGAACCACTATAAACATTCGTGAAATGCGCTGGGACTCGAACCCGAAACCTGTGGCAACGTGCGCTAGAGCTCTAGTCACTAGACCATCAAGCCCCATATATCAGTTTACCATTTTAAAAGGTTTAAAAGAAATTACTATAAACATTCGTGAAATGCGCTGGGATAAAACCTGTGGCAACGTGCGCTAGAGCTCTAGTCACTAGACCATCAAGCCCCATATATCAGTTTACCATTTTAAAAGGTTAAAAGAAATTACTACCGTATAAAATGGATTCCGAACCACTGGGAAACTCGAACCTGAAACCTGTGGCAACGTGCGCTAAAAGAGCTCTAAACAGTCACTGGGGAGAACCATCAAGCCCCATAGACCATCAAGTTTACCATTTTAAAAGGTTAAAAGAAATTACTACCGTATAAAATGGATTCCGAACCACTATAAACATTCATGAAATGCGCTGGGACTCGAACCCGAAACCTGTGGCAACGTGCGCTAGAGCTCTAGTCATGCCCTAGACCATCAAGCCCCATATATCAGTTTACCATTTTAAAAGGTTAAAAGAAATTGCTACCGTATAAAATGGATTCCGAACCACTATAAACATTCGTGAAATGCGCTGGGACTCGAACCCGAAACCTGTGGCAACGTGCGCTAGAGCTCTAGTCACTAGACCATCAAGCCCCATATATCAGTTTACCATTTTAAAAGGTTAAAAGAAATTACTACCGTATAAAATGGATTCCGAACCACTATAAACATTCGTGAAATGCGCTGGGACTCGAACCTGAAACCTGTGGCAACGTGCGCTAGAGCTCTAGTCACTAGACCATCAAGCCCCATATATCAGTTTACCATTTTAAAAGGTTAAAAGAAATTACTACCGTATAAAATGGATTCCGAACCACTATAAACATTCGTGAAATGCGCTGGGACTCGAACCCGAAACCTGTGGCAACGTGCGCTAGAGCTCTAGTCACTAGACCATCAAGCCCCATATATCAGTTTACCATTTTAAAAGGTTAAAAGAAATTACTACCGTATAAAATGGATTCCGAACCACTATAAACATTCGTGAAATGCGCTGGGACTCGAACCCGAAACCTGTGGCAACGTGCGCTAGAGCTCTAGTCACTAGACCATCAAGCCCCATATATCAGTTTACCATTTTAAAAGGTTAAAAGAAATTACTACCGTATAAAATGGATTCCGAACCACTATAAACATTCGTGAAATGCGCTGGGACTCGAACCTG
Organism: Caerostris extrusa; assembly: GCA_021605095.1. Lineage (NCBI taxonomy): Eukaryota > Metazoa > Arthropoda > Arachnida > Araneae > Araneidae > Caerostris > Caerostris extrusa. The sequence continues at coordinate 54,614 of BPLR01001161.1, forward strand.
AAACCTGTGGCAACGTGCGCTAGAGCTCTAGTCACTAGACCATCAAGCCCCATATATCAGTTTACCATTTTAAAAGGTTAAAAGAAATTACTACCGTATAAAATGGATTCCGAACCACTATAAACATTCGTGAAATGCGCTGGGACTCGAACCTGAAACCTGTGGCAACGTGCGCTAGAGCTCTAGTCACTAGACCATCAAGCCCCATATATCAGAAATTTACCATTTTAAAAGGTTAAAAGAAATTACTACCGTATAAAATGGATTCCGAACCACTATAAACATTCGTGAAATGCGCTGGGACTCGAACCCGAAACCTGTGGCAACGTGCGCTAGAGCTCTAGTCACTAGACCATCAAGCCCCATATATCAGTTTACCATTTTAAAAGGTTAAAAGAAATTACTACCGTATAAAATGGATTCCGAACCACTATAAACATTCGTGAAATGCGCTGGGACTCGAACCTGAAACCTGTGGCAACGTGCGCTAGAGCTCTAGTCACTAGACCATCAAGCCCCATATATCAGTTTACCATTTTAAAAGGTTAAAAGAAATTACTACCGTATAAAATGGATTCCGAACCACTATAAACATTCGTGAAATGCGCTGGGACTCGAACCTGAAACCTGTGGCAACGTGCGCTAGAGCTCTAGTCACTAGACCATCAAGCCCCATATATCAGTTTACCATTTTAAAAGGTTAAAAGAAATTACTACCGTATAAAATGGATTCCGAACCACTATAAACATTCGTGAAATGCGCTGGGACTCGAACCTGAAACCTGTGGCAACGTGCGCAGAGCTCTAGTCACTAGACCATCAAGCCCCATATATCAGTTTACCATTTTAAAAGGTTAAAAGAAATTACTACCGTATAAAATGGATTCCGAACCACTATAAACATTCGTGAAATGCGCTGGGACTCGAACCTGAAACCTGTGGCAACGTGCGCTAGAGCTCTAGAGCCCCATATATCAGTTTTTCACTAGACCATCAAGCCCCATATATCAGTTTACCATTTTAAAAGGTTAAAAGAAATTACTACCGTATAAAATGGATTCCGAACCACTATAAACATTCGTGAAATGCGCTGGGACTCGAACCTGAAACCTGTGGCAACGTGCGCTAGAGCTCTAGTCACTAGACCATCAAGCCCCATATATCAGTTTACCATTTTAAAAGGTTAAAAGAAATTACTACCGTATAAAATGGATTCCGAACCACTATAAACATTCGTGAAATGCGCTGGGACTCGAACCTGAAACCTGTGGCAACGTGCGCTAGAGCTCTAGTCACTAGACCATCAAGCCCCATATATCAGTTTACCATTTTAAAAGGTTAAAAGAAATTACTACCGTATAAAATGGATTCCGAACCACTATAAACATTCGTGAAATGCGCTGGGACTCGAACCTGAAACCTGTGGCAACGTGCGCTAGAGCTCTAGTCACTAGACCATCAAGCCCCATATATCAGTTTACCATTTTAAAAGGTTAAAAGAAATTACTACCGTATAAAATGGATTCCGAACCACTATAAACATTCGTGAAATGCGCTGGGACTCGAACCGAAACCTGTGGCAACGTGCGCTAGAGCTCTAGTCACCAGACCATCAAGCCCCATATATCAGTTTACCATTTTAAAAGGTTAAAAGAAATTACTACCGTATAAAATGGATTCCGAACCACTATAAACATTCGTGAAATGCGCTGGGACTCGAACCCGAAACCTGTGGCAACGTGCGCTAGAGCTCTAGTCACTAGACCATCAAGCCCCATATATCAGTTTACCATTTTAAAAGGTTAAAAGAAATTACTACCGTATAAAATGGATTCCGAACCACTATAAACATTCGTGAAATGCGCTGGGACGTGAAATGCTGTGGCAACGTGCGCTAGAGCTCTAGTCACTCAGACCATCAAGCCCCATATATCAGTTTACCATTTTAAAAGGTTAAAAGAAAACTACCGTATAAAATGGATTGAACCACTATAAACATTCGTGAAATGCGCTGGGACTCGAACCTGAAACCTGTGGCAACGTGCGCTAGAGCTCTAGTCACTAGACCATCAAGCCCCATATATCAGTTTACCATTTTAAAAGGTTAAAAGAAATTACTACCGTATAAAATGGATTCCGAACCACTATAAACATTCGTGAAATGCGCTGGGACTCGAACCCGAAACCTGTGGCAACGTGCGCTAGAGCTCTAGTCACTAGACCATCAAGCCCCATATATCAGTTTACCATTTTAAAAGGTTAAAAGAAATTACTACCGTATAAAATGGATTCCGAACCACTATAAACATTCGTGAAATGCGCTGGGACTCGAACCTGAAACCTGTGGCAACGTGCGCTAGAGCTCTAGTCACTAGACCATCAAGCCCCATATATCAGTTTACCATTTTAAAAGGTTAAAAGAAATTACTACCGTATAAAATGGATTCCGAACCACTATAAACATTCGTGAAATGCGCTGGGACTCGAACCTGAAACCTGTGGCAACGTGCGCTAAAAGAAAAACACAAGAGCTCTAGTCACTAGACCATCAAGCCCCATATATCAGTTTACCATTTTAAAAGGTTAAAAGAAATTACTACCGTATAAAATGGATTCCGAACCACTATAAACATTCGTGAAATGCGCTGGGACTCGAACCTGAAACCTGTGGCAACGTGCGCTAGAGCTCTAGTCACTAGACCATCAAGCCCCATATATCAGTTTACCATTTTAAAAGGTTAAAAGAAATTACTACCGTATAAAATGGATTCCGAACCACTATAAACATTCGTGAAACATTCGTGAAATGCGCTAGAGCTCTAGGACCATCGCCCCATATATCAACCCGTATAAAATGGATTCCGAACCACTATAAACCGTGAAATGCGCTGGGACTCGAACCCGAAACCTGTGGCAACGTGCGCTAGAGCTCTAGTCACTAGACCATCAAGCCCCATATATCAGTTTACCATTTTAAAAGGTTAAAAGAAATTACTACCGTATAAAATGGATTCCGAACCACTATAAACATTCGTGAAATGCGCTGGGACTCGAACCCGAAACCTGTGGCAACGTGCGCTAGAGCTCTAGTCACTAGACCATCAAGCCCCATATATCAGTTTACCATTTTAAAAGGTTAAAAAAGAAATTACTACCGTATAAAATGGATTCCGAAAATTCGTGAAATGCGAAATTGGCAACGTGCGCTCACTGACCATCAAGCCCCATATATCAGTTTACCATTTTAAAGGTTAAAAGAAATTACTACCGTATAAAATGGATTCGAACCACTATCGAAACATTCGTGAAATGCGCTGGGACTCGAACCCGAAACCTGTGGCAACGTGCGCTAGAGCTCTAGTCACTAGACCATCAAGCCCCATATATCAGTTTACCATTTTAAAAGGTTAAAAGAAATTACTACTGTATAAAAATGGATTCCGAACCACTATAAACATTCGTGAAATGCGCTGGGACTCGAACCTGAAACCTGTGGCAACGTGCGCTAGAGCTCTAGTCACTAGACCATCAAGCCCCATATATCAGTTTACCATTTTAAAAGGTTAAAAGAAATTACGTGGGGACTGAGGGTCGAATGATTAGCGCTCTGGAGCTCGGTGCCCCAGGTTTCAGATTCGAGTCTCGGTTGTGCCATGTTTGCTTATGTTATAATGATTCGGTATCCACTTTAAGCCGTAGTTGAAAGTCTAATATGACTCTAGGACTTACAGCAGAAAACTTTACTCAGTAAAATGAAAATATACTCAGTAAAAAGAAAACATACTCCTGTCTCGAAATCTGCCAATAGGCAGGCGGACTTGACCCAATGAAGAAAAGAGATTACAGGCATATTATCTATATTTTATCTAGTTGTTTTGCTCAACCCAGGACTACCATCACACTTGCAGATGCTAAC
>BPLR01001162.1:0-44118 GCA_021605095.1 Caerostris extrusa
ATTTCTCCGAATAGCTTTTGTCCTGACTTTTATCAACGTGTCAAATGACGTCACGATGACGTAAATCTGACCTACATAAGCAATTATTCCAGGATTTTGAAAAAGATAAATTAGAAGAACAAGTATAAAGAATTATATAATAGTCTAGTTAGTAAAATATATAATGTTCGTTTTGAATATTAAAGTACATTAACTAGATTTCTGCTTTGATGAAAATGGTATTTTAAGGTCAGATAGATCAGGTTGCCGATGAATGAAATGTCATTACTTTTTTTAGAATTGCAATTATGTAATGAAATAGAAACTTTTTTTATGGCTCATCGATTACTAATAATATTTAAGTTACTTATGACAAACAGTTTTATCAGATGAATTTTTTTGAATAAAGGATTTTCAAAAAGATGTAAACCTCAGTTGTTTTGGAAGAATTTGTTTTTATTGCTCATAAATTCAACTATCAATGATAATAATAATGTTCAAAACATCAATTTTTAATTAAAGACTAATAAAAGGTTGTAGTGGGGCATGAATGGCCGAGTGTCTGGCGCTCTGTGCCACAGGTTTCGGGTTCGAGTCCCGGCGAGGCCATGGGTGTTTGTAGTGGTTCGGAATCCACTTTAAGCCGTAGGTCCCGGTCACTTATGACTGTAAGAGCGTCACGGAGCAGAAGTCAGACTTCTACCTACGGTGCTCCATCAAAACAGAAGCTGCACCCCTCTTCCCTGCTTCCGTGAGGGGCACGATGACATAACAACAACAACAACACAAAAGGTTGTAGTGTGCAGGTTGGGCAACTAGATTGTAACTGGATGTGGTTGGTTTGAGATACTTGAAACACAGGTTTGAGAACTCCCACATAAACATCACACACATACAATTAGAGAATTAAAATATTTCACGCATTTAAAGACATATGATTATAGATTCGTGGAAGGATTCCATTTCTAAGGCGAACTTCCGACACTCGGCTATGCGCAGGATGAGCGAAATATTCTGTCATCCTCTCCGGTTGAGATTCTGGAGGTCAACTAATATGCAGGGTTGCGTTAAATATATTTCCTCTCGTAATAAAAGACTATAAACAAAACGTTTCTCAGTGAGAGCGCAAGTTGCGCTGTACTTCCTCTAGGATGATAGTTTTAAGGCCGATTGACCATTTCTCCTGAACGAAAAGGGTTCTTGGTGACGTGTAGAGGAAACACGGTTACATCCATATCTTTACTTTGTCACTGCGATTGATTTTTTATTTCAAATAAGCTTTTAAAGGAATGTAAAGTCTATAGGTCAAACCAATACAGTGTTATACTAAATATATTTCCTTTCGAATTACGAGACTGTAGATCAATTAAACGTTTCTCGGTGGAAACGTATGGTTGCGCTGTACTTCCCTTTCGGGTGAGAGTCTCGAAGCCTCATGACCATTTCTCCTAAACGCCTCAGGAGGAGCTCTTGCCAGTTTCTAGGAGAAAGTCATGTTACGAAATTTAACCATGAAATAAAATTTTGTCTTTTTAAAATGATCAATTTCCATGTAATAATGAATGAATGATATATGTATGTGAGAAAATGTTTATTAAATGAAATTATTTTTATTACCTAACTTTATTTTTGTATAACGGTAAAATGTACTGTAAATTATATTTTTACGTAAATTTATAAAGTTTTGTAGAAAAAAAAGAAATTTGGCATTTAAAATGTATTGTTTGTATTGTAAAATATATTATATTAAAGCTAATAAAGCCACTAAAATAATTTACAAACCAATCTGTTGTTTAAATATTTAAGCCTAAAGGGATTTACGCTAATATAATTTATCTAAACACATTCAAACACTATAAAACATTTATATTAAACATCTATTTTTATTTACATTTACTAACATGATCTACATAGTTATTAATCTAGATAAATTACTAGAACTTTAATAATTATATTTTTTAATCGAGATAAATTCATAGGGATCTTCATTTTTGCTCAAAAAAAAAAATAATAAATCTTTATAATGAAAAGCTAATTACTTAATTGAATAAAATAAAAAATTTAAATAATCATTGACTTTAAATATTTTTAATCTGTCCATTTTAAAGCAATCCATTATTTTTTTAATCTGTCCATTTTAAAGCAATCCATTATTTTTTTAATCAATCCATTTTAATTATAAACAAATTTTAAATGGAACTTTGACTTTAGAAAAATATTAAATTTTTTTTCAATGAAAATATTAATTCAATTTTAATGAATAAAAAAAGATTATTTTAAAATATTATAACATTTTAATTAACACATTTTCTACTATATTTACCATTAAAATTCACGTCATTTTAATACATTAATACGTAAAGTTAATTTGATTGAATTGAACTTAATAGCCTAATATTTAAATTTAGAAATTTTGCTGCAAAAAAGCGTAATTAATTTCAGCATTAAAATCATAATCCTCATTTAAAATTTTCTTTCTTTAATTCTTCATAAAACATTTTTATCCACTAAAATTGAAAACGCCTATTTATTAACTTTATTTTCTAAAAAGATAATCCAATTTCTTAAAATGAGTTAAAGATCAAATCATTTAAATACCAATGGGTTAAAATGTTCATATAAATGCAAATGCTTTATTAGTTACGTTTAGAAAAATGGTATTTTAATTTATACACAAAGAATAAACAATCATATTTGAATATCTTGATTATTTTTTTATTTGCTTCAGAGTTAACGTTTCCCTTGACATAGCATTTATAAAGAATTAATTTTCTTTTTGTAATTTTTTGAAATCTTTTTAATAGAAATTGCTTCATACTGTAAAGCCACGCGCATTGAATATGACTTTGTACATTGTTTTTTAAAGTATGATATTAATTAAATGTCTTTATTTAAACGATCCTAAAAGCATCATTTTAGCATCATTTCAAAGATCAAAGAGTTTTATTTGAAGTTTTAGTATTTTAATTTTAAATCCATTGGGTTTTTAATTTTTAAAATGAAATGCAATTAGATTTTTATGTATCGAATTCTCTTGATCTAGACAAAACTAAATTGTGGATTTTGTATCCTATTTAATTCACACGTCTATGTTTACTACAGTGCCCAAAAAGTAAGACCAATTATTTTTTCTTTTCAAAAACTCTTTATTTATTGTTCCAAATTTATTTCATCGCCTTCACAGTAATCCTCTCCGGACACAATGCACTTATGCCAACGTTTTTACCAATCCACAATACATGCTAAAAAGTCATCGGCAGGGATGGCCTTCAAAGCGCTCCACGATTCACGTTGAATCTCTTCGATTGTTTGTACGTTGTTTTTTCTTGTTCAATCTGTACATTGTTTTTAAATCATGATACTAATTAAATGATATTAATTAATTAGCATGATATTAAAAGATCCTAAAAGCATCATTTTAGTCAAAGATCATTTGAAGTAATTTTAAATCCATTGGGGTTTTTTTTTAGTTTTTAAAAGGAAACGCGATTAGATTTTTTATCATGTATCGAATTCTCTAGATCTGGATAAAACCAAAATTTGGATTTTGTTTCCTATTTATTATGCCAAAAAAAAAAAGTCTTGCTGAATTATTTTTAAGGGGAAGGGGCTGACGGCCGAGTGACTAGCGCTCTGACGTTTGGTACCATAGGCTTCGGGTTCAAATCCCGGCAGTGCCATGGATGTTTGTAGTGATTCGAAATCCACTTTAAATCGTATGTCCGGATCTAACAGGATCGTAGGGCCTGCGGGGGCATTGTTACTCCGCTTCCATAGCTAACTTTCAATCAACATGCACCCCCTGGGTAGTGCTAAGTGAGTATCGTCGGTGCAGCGCGTGCCGTAAGGCATCAAAGACAAGAGTCTAAGCGTTTGCCAGCTGCATTAGAGAAAAAAAAATTTTAAGGGACATATTTATTATAAACAGAATTGCAAAGTTTCTCTAATTGAAATGTAATGTATTTGGCTTTGCTAATTAATCTCACACAATTTATTTTTTTGATTATATATAAGGGAATTTTGTGGTTATTAAGCGTTTTATTCATACAAAAGAAACTAAAAATATTGAATTATTAATTTTAATATTATTAATTATATTAAAGTTATTATACATGAATTGATGCTATAACATACATTATGTTCCACAATTCATTTCTCATTTCTCCTTTATAAAGACGCAAGCTTCAGGTTAGAATCAGGCTATGGAATGGATGTTTGTGAGTGGTTCGGAATTCACGCTAAATTGTAAGTCCCGGTCTTATTAGGCTAAAGTGTGTACAGAACGACCATAGTGCGACAAGCCAAACCGAACCAAATCTTGTTAAAGAGTGGCCTCATGGCCAATTGGCTAGCGCTCTAGCCTTTAGTACCACAGGTTTCAGGTTCAATTTTGGTGGTGGGAAGGATGTTTATTAATGTTTCGGAATCCCCATTAATCTGTAGGTCACGGATCTATTTAGCCTAAAGTGTGAAATAAATGACAAACCAAATCAAAAGTAGACTGACAAATTTAAGAATTGCGTAACTCGGGGATATGGAACTAACTGGATATTAAATTTCCTCAATTGAAGGAAAAATATGCACTTAAAATAAAAAATATACAGGGCCTGAATGGCCGAGTGGTTAGCGCTCTGGCGCTCGGTACCCAGGTTTCGGGTTCGAGTCCCGGCGGTGCCATGGATGTTAATAGTGGTTCGGAATCCACTTTAAACTGTAGGTCCCGGTCTAATATGAGAATTGCGGCGGCGTTGTTACACCGCGTCCGTGGCTTATCTTCAAGTTACATGCGTCCCCTGGGTAATGAAAAGTGAGTAACGTCTGTGCAGCACTTGCCTTAAGGCATCCAAGACAGCTGTCTATGTGATTGCCGGCTGCATTGGAAAGAAAAAAAAAATATACAATTATTTTTCAACGATGACTTCAAATATTTTTATCAGTTTACTTTACAAAATTATTTTTTCCTGCAACTTTTGTTGACATGCTATTTGTCAAAAAAATACATTTTAATAATCATGTCTCATAAAATAGTAAATATTTTCATCAAAAAAATATTCGAATATTTTGTTGAATCATTCTGTCGTGAAGATGAAATGCACATTTCTCAAAAATGGCTGTTGAACACACAAAAAAAAAAGATAAATACTAACTCCTTTTATGCCTTAAAATAAACATTTACTGCCTAACTTCGTACTTTGAGAATGTTTTATGTAATCTTTTGTCAACAGTTTATTTTGTACATTTCGCTATGACGATGCAGCATGTGTTGGTGGCGTGTAAAACGTGATCTTTTTTGGCCGTTAAAATATTTTTAAGACTCACTGTGACATTTCAATTTTAAAATGAAAAGTACTTATTTGCTACTTTTTGTATCGTAAAAAAGATATATAAAAATGTATTCTAGTTATACTCACTATTTGAAAAAAAAAAGTTTTTTTTGTATCTTTTTTTTTTTTAAAAATACTTAAATGACTGGAAATATACTTATTTATTTTTGATTCTTAAAAACTGTTTTGGTTGGGAAAATTATTTTTTTTTTTTTACAAATAAACTATCTATTGAATTGAATGATTTATTTTTTCATTAATTAGAGAAGAATAATTATATTTTTAGTTTTTCATTTAGTTGTTTAATTTTATTAAAACGAAATGATAATTAAAAATATGCACTAATTATATGAAGAACTGATAAAAACTTTCATAATTTCGTAAAACTATAACTACACTTCTTAACAACGTTAACTAAATTATTACATTATGCCTTCAAGCATTATGTAATAATTTTTAATGATTTATAACCAATTTACGTATATATTTCTCTTGCTTTTTTACATGTATCATATGAAATGAATGCTGTATTTAAAACCTCATTTTGCTTTGGTTTACCTTAAATCCTTTTATTTACATGTTTAATAATTAATAAATACTATTTTGCTTGAATAATAAAGCAAAATACTTACTTAAACAAAATAAAAAGAAATTTTTGATCAATATTGGTTTGTTTTACTTTAAAAGATGACATGCGCATGCTTTTTTCCCACGTTAAGAAAAAAAAAAATTCAATGGAGCATATGAGGGAAAAGAATTGTATTCAAAAAATGTTTTTATTTTTATATTTTGTTAAAAAATATTTTATTGAATTTTCAGTGAACTGTTACTGTTAATTTTGAAGTTATACCATATTTAACAGATTTAATTATAGATTTGTGGGAGGATTCCACTTTTAAGCCGAAAAGCCAATATTCAGCTACGCGTAGGATGCGTGAAATATATTTCCTCTCCAGGTGAGACTCTTTAGGCCAACTAATACGCAGGATGTTTGAAATATTTTTCCTCTCCGGTGAGGAGTCTGTAGGCCAACAAATACGCAAGATGCGTGAAATATTTTCCTCACCAGGTGAGAGTATGTAGGCCAACAAATACACAGGGCTGTGCTAAATATATTCCCTCTCCGGGCTGAGAGACTAAATTAGATTTTTTCAAATTTTATTTAAAATAATTTATACAATCTTTGATCAGTAATTTATTTGGTACATTTCTCTGATGAGACCGCTAAGCTAAACGTTTCTCAACGGGGGTTTCTTTTACGCTGTATTTCCTCTCGGTGAGAGTCTCGAAGCCATTTCTCCCTGAGTGTGCCATAGAAGGGCGCTCTTGCAATGCGTAGGAGAAAGCACGGTTACATACTTTTATTAGTAAATACACATTTTTTATTATCATAATTATTTAAATATAAATATTATTTATGTTGATGGATTATTGTATTATTATAATGGCTACAATGATTGAGATATTTAACATATAAACAGTTAATATCAGTGTAGAACAATTTTTATTTAACTGCATTCAGTAACATTATATGTTACTCATACATAATTGCAGCTTTGATCAGTAATTAATTTACAATATTCACCAAATTTAGCCAATTCAATAATCCGATTGGATTGTGAACTGACAGTTTATGCTATTTGGAAAGGCACGATTTAATCCGTTATAGTGTGCATTAGTATGGTTTCCTGTCAGTGTTATAGTTAGGAAATGATTATGGTATAATTGGGATAAGTTTAAAGGCAGTCTATAAACTGATCATATTTGTTTGTTTTTATATAGATTCTTGTAATATAATGTCTAAAATATTTTTAACATTATTTTGTCATTCCATTTTTAAATTGTGAATGCAATCTGTAGTTATTTATTTAATCAATATGGTTGTTATATCTGCATTTAAAATGGCTATTTTTTAAATCTAAAAAATTGTGTGTAATTTCTCTGAAATGTTGTTCATATTAGCCAAATCGCGTGCTTTAGTTGATATATTTTTGACACTCAAAAACTTAGACTTCTAGACAGTATTTTAAAAAATCAGTTCATTAATGTAGGGTGTTGTGTCGATATGGGCGTCAGTATGTATTTGTAAATATTTTTTATATTGAGTTAAAATCGTTTGTAATTATTATATAACTTATGTGTTGTGGGGATATATTTTATGTATGCCAGTTGGAGATAATGTATGTGATGGTCACTTGCCATTACCAGATACCAATCCGATCTGTGCAAAAAGAATGTTTATTAGAAAACAATTATTGCTGATATAATATTAATTATATGACGTATTTTAATTATTTAAATTACGTATTTGACGTATTTTAATTATTAAAATGTATTTATTATTAATAAATACATTTTATTTATATTTAAAATCATGATACTTGCTTTGATTAGTTCATGTGCATGTGTTTCCTTCCCCAACTTATGTAAGTCTCTGAAGTAGCATTCGAACCTGTAGGTTTATATTTGTGGTATGGGTTATTGCGGATTTTAGGATTTTTAGGTATATTATTAAATGGGCTGTTGCGAATTTTTAGGTATATTATTAAATGGGCTATTGCGGATTTTTAGGTATATTATTAAATGGGCTATTGCGGATTTTTAGGTATATTATTAAATGGGCTATTGCGGATTTTTAGGTATATTAAATGGGCTATTGCGGATTTTTAGGTATATTATTAAATGGGCTATTGCGGATTTTTTTAGGTATATTATTAAATGGGCTATTGCGGATTTTTAGGTATATTATTAAATGGGCTATTGCGGATTTTTAGGTATATTATTAAATGGGCTATTGCGGATTTTTAGGTATATTATTAAATGGGCTATTGCGGATTTTTTAGGTATATTATTAAATGGGCTATTGCGGATTTTTAGGTGTATTATCAAAGGGGTTATTGCGGTGTCTTGGGTGTATTTTTAAAGTGGTTATTGTGGGGATTTGGGTGTATTTTTAAAGGGGTTATTGTGGGGATTTAGGTGTATTTTTTTTAAAGGGGTATGCACCTAAAAACCTGTGGGGTTTAGGTGCATTTTAAAGGGTTATTGTGGGGTTTTAGGTGCCTTTTAAAGGGGATATTGTGGGGTTTTTATGGGTTTTAGGTGTATTTTTAAAGGGGTTACTGGGGGGTTTTATGCGGGGTGTACTTTTAAAGGGGATATTGTGGGGTTTTTAGGTGCATTTTTAAAAAGGGTTATTGTGGGGGTTTAGGTGTATTTTTAAAAAGGGGTTATTGTGGGGTTTTAGGTGTATTTTTAAAGGAGTTATTGTGGGGGTTTTAGGTGTATTTTTAAGGGGTTATTGTGGGGTTTTATGTGTATTTTTAAAGGAGTTATTGTGGGGTTTTTATGTGTATTTTTAAAGGAGTTATTGCGGGGTTTTTATGTGTATTTTAAAGGGTTTTATTGCGGGGTTTTAAAATATATTATTAAATGGGTTACTGCTAAATAAGTTTTTAATATGTGTCTTGGGAAGGCGGTTTAGCGTGTTCTTTCTAGATACGAGATTTTGAATGAGGTTTAAAGCCTTAAGCAACACCATACTAATAAGTAAGATGCCCAGTAAGTTGCAATAAAATAGAATTTTTTTATTTTTAAAATAGTATTAATGAGTAGAACCATAGGTCTAATATGAGTGTAGAGCGTTGGTCATAGGGCCCGCAACTCTACCTTGTAAAAAAAAGAAAACATCTCATGTTTTGAAATCTGCTAGTAGGCAAACGTCCTTGGACCACCATGGGATTATTGCGCCATTGATGATGATTAATAAGTAGAAGAAATACAAAGAAATATTTTTCTAAATACAGGAATAAAACACAAACTTGTAAATATCGTTGAAGAAAAATAAAAAAGGTTTTTACACTATCCATTTAAACTTTATTTTGGTTGCATTTTCTAACCTGATTAAAATCTTTTAAAAATACCTCTTCCATCAAATCTAGTTCTTTTTTACGATGAAGAATAATGAGACCAAGATGATGCATGAAAACCATACGTCTTTTTTTTTTTTTTTTTTTTTTTTGATTGTGATCGAGACAGCGTTTTGTTATTGATAAAAATTGTTTTCAAGTCAGTTTTTGTTGAAAGAGAATACTAAGTGACTTTTTCTTTTCTTTAAAAAAAAAAAAAAAAAAAAAGAAAGAAAATAAAAATTATTTCCGCTACCCATTACTTTATTTTTCAAAAAATAATTTTTGTATACCTGTTACCTTTTAACTTGTTCAAGTCTTTTAAATATTAATACACTTTTGGCACTAATCAATATTGAAGTGTTTTTAATTATGTATATAATATATGGAGCGAGAATGTGTTCATTTCTTTATTATGTAAAAGATTGAAGGATGATGCGTCATTGTAAGATGTCATATTTTAGTTTATGGCAAATCCAATTAAAAATATTCATTGCCACAAGAGTATTGGTAAAAACGAGTTCTTTTACTGTATAAGTGTTTATTTTTTTCTTTCATGGGAAATATGCGATTTTAACAATTTCTGAGTATTTAATGGAAATTTTAAAACATTTCCAATTAAACTATTCATTCAATTAAAACTATATTCATACTTGATATAGTTTCTGAATGTCATAATTTCGTAAATTATATATACCATAATTTATATATTCTGTTTATATTTTACGTCGTTTTATATTTTATCGTTTTTAAAATATAAATTTTTAAAAATACACCTCTGCCATCAAATCTGGTTCATTTTTATGATGAACAAATGCAATGTTTAGAAAATTATAACTTTCTGTCATTTTGAATTATTTTTTTTACTTTATTTAATGGAAGACATCTGTATTTGACCATTAAATTATATTTCTACAAGAACAAAAGTTAATTGTAGAAATACATTTAAAAGTTGATTTGAATGGCAAAATGAATTTCAATGAAATAATTGTGAGTTTTCCAAATGCTTAATTTATAATCGATTAATTTTAACAAAAGCATATCGTAAGTGAAGATTAAATATTACTTCTTTAATAAATATGCATTAGTAGCAATTATATAATTGCATTATCATATTATTATAAAAATATATTTATTTATTTTTACAAACAATGTAATGTTTTATAAACAATGCAGGGTGTAAAAGTTATAATTTCATTATATCTTTAAATAAATTTAATTAACCTTTAAATTCAATTAAACCTTTAAATTTTTTACTATGTTGCCGCAGTTTAGCATAATTTTCTAAATATAAACTTTGAATTCGGAGCTGATTTTGGTTATAAATTCGATATAAAGTTGTTAGTGTTCAGAATAGTTATAATTGCTTATGGATTAAATAGTTTATGGCAAAAGCATTAATATTATAATGCAACAAAACTGCCAGCTTTGTTTTTATTGATTTACCTCAGAGCACTGTGACATAAGCAATGAATGTCTTAAAAATCCCTCGTATAATTTTTTTTTTTTTATAAATTATAGATTCAAACAACACGAATGATGGAGAATCTGCCAATAATTTTTTACAAGGCCTCGTATATTGTAGTCAAAAAGGTTATTTACTATCTGGTTGGTGGATTAGAAACTGCATAACCTCTGAAAGACGTAAAGACATTCATTAGTGCTGGTCTTGGAGCTAAGTCCTCTGTGACTGGGGGAAGGATTTAGTCTCATTTATGTCAACAATGAATAAAATTAGCGTAATAGGATGCACGAAATTACTTTCTTGAAACATTCTTTTGTCATAAGTGGTGTCTAAAATGGCACCAATTTGGAAGCAATTGTTAAATGTTTTGCATTTGTTTTTTTTTAATTTGCTTAAGTAAAGACTTTTACGGTTTTTATTTTAATTATAAGTAAAAGTTGACAAAGCTTAGAAAATTCAATGGCTTTACAGGATACTTCAAATTCTAACATTGTCAATTTTATTTGATGTTTAGTTCAGTAATAATTAGGGTAATAAAAGACAGACATATCTTGTAACAGATCAAGTCAAATAGACAGGGCGGGCTAGAATTAATAATAAAATCGATTATCTAATTCACATTAAAACCATCTCTTGGATATTTTTAAGAAGACTCGCCTTTTTGTGACGCTGGGATTTGTGACAAGGCAAATATATTAATTTTCGTATGACATTCAAAAACTTGAATTCATAATTTCCGTGAGATAAATTATTGTAAAAACATTTTTATGATTTAAAATTGCGCAAATATATTATAAGGAATAACTGAGCGTAAACAAAGATTAACATTTATATTTGTATTGAAGAATTGTCATATAACTATCAAGAAATATTAAATTCGTCCAATTAAAACTCAGGAGTTTTATTTTTGTCGTAATATCCTTCAGTAAAAGATCATTAATCTGTAAAATATTGTGTCTTGATAGGAATTAATTGCATAAATACTATATTTTATTGAAATGTACTATAAACAACAGTATACACACATATTTTAGGTAGATGTCAGAGAATTCACTACTATGATATCTATTGAGCTGCCTGATGGCCAATTGGCTGGCCCCTCTGTCCCACAGGCGTTGGTACCGAAGGTTTCAGTTTCGAATCCTGGCGGTGGCATGGATGTTTGTTAGTGGTTCGGAATCCAGGTTAAACTGTAGGTTCCCGTCTTTAGTCTAAAGTGTGCACAAGATGACCGTAGAACGACAAACTAAACCTTCCACAGGCTTCAGATTCGACTCCTGGTGGTGGCATGGATGTTAGGGAGTGGTTCGGAATTCACGTTAAACTGTATGTCGCTGTCTAATTAGCCTGAAGTGTGCAAAAAGTGACCGTAGAGTGACAAATCAAACTTGAAATCTATTGGGTCTGACTACTATCGGATGACAGCATTCTGATTACTGAGGATCGAAAGAAAAATATACACAGCATTATACATTTTAACTTTAATGAAAATCCAGAAAAATGTACATGTTTCACATAGTTCGTGTATATGTCATGTATTTTGTACGCGTACATATTTCATAACATAATTAAAAACTTAAGTATTGAATAGTACCAAATTAAAGAGACAATATACAGAAATCTTGGTATTCAGTACATTGTCTGAATTTATGTCAGGTACAAAGTAGGGAAAAGGTTAATGTTCTAACTTGATAGACTTACCAGATTTATTCCGTTCTCGCGTGCATCGGATTAGTAAAAGGTTGGCGAATGCCAGATTAGAGAGGGTCTACTGTATTCACAATCAGTCAGTAGTATTAAAGTAACTTTCATAATGTTGAACAGCACTTTATGGATCATCGATTATCTTTCACTGGCGGATTTTTATCAGTAATCGTTTTGAGATACTAATGTAAAAAACACTTAGAGAACTTCTCAATGATAAAATTGATCCTTCAGAAAATTGATTTTTGAATCACAGCTATATAGTAGCCTAGCATTAATGTAATTCCATAGCAATAATGTAACTTTCATAACTATGTTGAATAGCACTTTAAGGATCATCGATTGTTTTCATTGACGGATTTTTATCAGACATCTTTTTGAGAAATTACAAAAAATACTTAACGAACTTCTCAGTGATAAAATTTATCCTTCAGAAAATTTGATAATATTTAATGTTAGGCTATTCATTCTATAGCTGTGATTAAAGTAATTCCATAGCAATAATAATTATCTTGAATAGCACTTTAGGGATCATCAATTATCTTCATTGATGGATTGTTATCAGAAATGGTTTAAGATACTAAAGTAAAAAAAAAAAAATGATTGGCGAACTTATCAGTGATAAAATGGATCCTTCAGGAAATTTGATCTTTGAGTCACAGCTGTATAACATAAATCTAGAGAAGAAACCAGAACAGCTTCACTGGAAAAATAATATAAAAATATTCTACTATTAATCAAGCTTTTATGACTTTAACGTAAAATCTGCCATTTTAAATATAGTATATATGTAAAATTTTTTGATTTCTTAACAAATCTAAGAGGGTTTTAATATTTTTCATTATAAGATTTGTGTATGTTTGTCAATAAGAAAAATTAATTTCAAGTACTTGGTTTTTCCCCATCAGTGTATTACGAAAATCTTTTTTTCTTTATTGGAGAAATTTTTGTAATCAAGCTGAAATTTCCACACCGTGGTTTACCACACAATCGAAATTCCTGAGTAAATACATAAACTCAATGTGGATGTTTTTTTTTTTTTTTTTTTTTTGTTTTGTTTTCCTTTCCATGTTATCAGCGGAAAATATTATTGAATTACATCATCAGATTCTAAGAAAGTATAAGATTTATATTAGCATAAAAGTACGCAAAAATAATTTTAGAAAATAAGTATGCGATGGATGAAAACGGAAGTAACAACCTGGGTTTATGACAAAATTACTATTTTAAATATTGGGAGGGGGATTCTCCCCCAGATTTCTTCACCCACCGAACTCTTGGTTTAGTTCTTAATAAAAATTTCCAAATGTTTTTTTATCCTTTAAATATGGTTCTCCAAATCTAAAATAGTCTTTATGCAATCAATTTCCAAATTTTATGAAGTTTATTTATTAAGAAAGAGCATTCGCAAATAATTTGAACGGTCTGAAAGTGGTTGGACAAAAAAATCTCTACAGTACACATATATTTTTAGAGTGATATTTGTGTATCAATTACAAAGTTTTTAATATTAACTTTTTGAAATTTTATTTTACTAATCACAATATTTTTTTGGGGAAATATTGTGTTAATTTCAAATAAAAAAAATAAATTATTAAAATGAAATGCTTTAAAATGAAAAATGGGACTTTCAATATGTAGTATTGTATTAATATATGTTCTGAAGACATTTTACGTCTTTGTTTCCTGTTACATTAGTCATTCTCTCAATTATTAATAATTGGCTTACGTTTAACAATTATTTCAAATAATTTTGTTGAATTTCGATACTATAAATTTTTTTTATAGTATCGAAATTCTTTGTTGCTGTTTTTTTTTTTTTATGGGGACTACAAACTAAAGCCATATTTAAAAACATTTCTGCATTTATTGAAAAGTATATATTTTATAAAATTTGATAAAATATTTATTGACATTTGATTTACTTTATTAAAAAATTCGCCCTTTATTCATAAAATTTGGTGACTGTTAAAAAATATTTTATAGTTAAAATGCTTTCTGAATTCCTTTTATTTTTCGTATTTAATTTAGTAAAAGGAAACTTGTTTGAAATGTGAGTTCTTTAAGACTTATTCGTACAGTGTCTTTCTTTTGTCACTAGATGGCAGGACCTCCATGTTTCACGGACTTCACTTACAATAAGTTTGTCGCGTAAAGTAATTTTAATTGTGCTATTATTATTGCAAAAAAAATAATTTTAATCATAAATTTTCTCTACATTTTTTATTTAATGCTACATTTTATTTAAGCAACTTGGTCTTTTTTTATGCATATTAGAACTATTGATCGATTTAAAAAATGATGAACTCTTTTCCAATTTATTTTATACTAATGTTCTATCTTTCTCCAATTTAATTTGTCAAATGGTCAATGTTACAATATACAATTATATACAATATTTTTCCCAAAATATAATTTGTTTTAATAAAATTTTAATAACATTATTGATGTTTAATACAAAATTTTAAAAAATTCTGCTTAAGTTGATAGAATGAGGTGGTGCCCAAATGATTGGAAGAAGTGCAGTTTTATGTGTAGGTTATTAGAGACCGAATTTTATAACTTATGAAGACAGACATTCTTGACAGACTTTCTTGAACGACCTTACCCAGACTATGAAGATCGACATCTGTCTATCACAGCGAGGCGTAACAAGGGTTCAATAGCTTCGCTGCTTTGTGACCTTGCTGACACGGAAACCAGAATTTCAGGCGTTACATTTTCAAATGCTATCCAAAAAGAGGTCTATGCACAAGAAACCTGCTGCTTGTATCCATTTCTCTACTACGAGCAGAACCCGCTTGGCATTCATTCTATGCAGAATAACGACTTGTGGCCATAGCTCAGTGGGAATTGTTCTATTCTCTGTCTGGTCAGAACCAAAGACTCACTACCTGTCCTTTAACCTCAGAAAAAAAGAGACCACTGTAGTAATTGTTATGGCCAGACATGCTGGATGGTCAAATAAACCTCCATAACTTTGTAAGAGGCTCTGTGACTGCTGTGAAGTATACAGTCGATATCTTGAAGCTCCATATTTGCATTTTTCAAGCTTGCGATAAGTTATAATTTCATAAATCATACCTTATCGACTAATTTCTGGATATTCTCCGTATGGATTGGCCATCCGGATCTCCTGACTTTACACCCTGCAAAACATGCATGGGAAGCATTTAAAAGGGTATTTGTAACTCACCTTCACTTTCAAGAATCATCATGGACTAGAAAACACTATTGTGGAGAGGACTCAGGTACTTAAGTACCAGATACTGACTTCACCAGGGACTTAAATTTTTAATTTCCAATGTAAATTCATGTTGTAAGAATTGTATAACAGTAGGAGGAGACCATTTATAACACATTTTATAACCCTTTATAACACCCCTTCTGTGTTTCATACAGGTTTAAATTGCAAAGATTGAGTGTTACGTATAATCATTATGCATAATAACTGTACTTTTGTTTTGTACTATACCAAACTTTGTTCTATACCAAACTTTATTCAAACCTAATTTTATTAAAATCTGTATCCAATGCTAGAGATTATCAACTGAAAGTAAAAAATTCTACCAATTTGAAATACCACTTCACAAAAAGTATATGAATATTCCATGAGGTACATATTTTTTCTTCTGATACATTAGCTTCAATGACATCTAAGTTATTTCTGAAACATTCATTCGGTTATCTTTTTCCAGGTTTAAAAGCTGACAATTAATACGTAGCTTATCTATTCTATTCTAAGTCTATTTCCATATTATCAAAACAAATATTTGGAATTAAGGTAAATGGCTGATAAATTACCTTTCCTGACCTTCTCGGCAGCTTTTAATTGGGTTTAACTTAAACTTTCTTTTTCAAACTTTCCTCTTGAACTTTCTATGTAATCTTTATAATAAGGTCAAGTGCCTTGACTTGGAAAATAGAAATTCATTAGTATGTATGACAAACAACAGTCAAAGGCCAAATTTACTTATAGTCAAAAATAAAAAATTGAAGGTTAATAACGTAGGAGATGCATTATGTTAATCTGTAATCATGTATTGTGTCCATGTTCATTAAACAGTTTACGTTTTGCATTTGCTACGATGAAATAAATTGGACTTGAATTTAATGGCAAACGCTTTAACTTCTGAAAATGTGCATCTAAAATTGTTATAATTAAACTATTCTACGCCTAATTTTGTACTCCAATGCATCTGTGCTAATAAATATAGTACTGTCTAAAGATAAAGTGTAAAAGTCAAATGAATTCATTTAAATAGTATATTTACAGCACAAAAATACTACATTAAACAATAAAAAGAAGTTGTTAGTTTGGAAGTTACTACGACAGTTAGTTCTGTCGTACATAATTTTTAATAAAATTAAAAGTTAATATTATTATTATTTAAGCATTTATACAATTTAATTTGCATTTAGTCATAAATAATAATTAAGAAAATTAATTACTTTATTTAACCTAAGTTATCAAAGACTGCTAGTTATGATTGCTCAATAATGCTATATTATTTTATTTAATTTGATTTGAATCTTTAAATTTTTTTTTTTTTTATATACATATTAAAATATTTATTTATATACATATTAAAATATTTATTTATATACATATTAAAATATTCACAAATTTATTTATTTGATTGGCAATACATTTAATTTAATTTGATTACAATAAGTTTGATTCAAATACATTTAATTTGATTTGATTACAATAAGTTTGATTCAAATACATTTAATTTGATTTGATTACAATAAGTTTGATTCAAATACATTTAATTTGATTTGATTACAATAAGTTTGATTCAAATACATTTAATTTGATTTGATTTACAATAAGTTTGATTCAAATACATTTAATTTAAATTTGATTGCACTTAATTTAATTTATAAATGCATTTAATTTGATTTGATTGCACTTAATTTAATTTATAAATGCATTTAATTTGATTTGATAGGCAATAAATTTGATTATTTATTGATAATAAATAAACATGACTCTAATCGTTTGATTCAATTCATTTTGAAAAATCATAAATATAACAAACTATTTTCGGAAAGAAACAAGCATGATACAATATCATTTATTATTGATTATCGATTTAAAATTTTTATTTGGTCACTTGTTAAGATAACTAGTTTTAATTCTTAGTTCGCAAATGAAAAATAGTTTAACTAAAAAGCAAGCTGCAAAAATTAGCACACACGGGTAGGTCTTTAAACTCGTTTATTCAATGCAAATTCAATCAGATTACTATCGCATCAGATTTGTCATCTTGATAGAAGCTCTTTTAACTTCTGCTTTTTTTCCGCGTCGTCTTTAATAAGACTTCTTGACACGTCATTTTGATACCGGTTTGCTTGTTGGTGTGAAGATACTTTGCTTCATTCGAAAGTAAATTGAAACACCCCACCCATAATATGAAATAATTTTTTTAAATAACTGAAAACTTTTGTTTCTGTTCTAAATCTTTTATTAAAATTTGCCAAATTATTTAAATAAATTAATCAAATGTTTTTAAATAATTGTTTATAGTGTCCCTGTAGATTTTATACTGGTTATTAAGTACATATTTTCTTCATTTACGCTGGTAATTGGATTAATGGAAACGCATATAGTAAAAGTTAGGGTCTGATATGCATGTGGTTTTGATTGAGTGTTGTTTCATTATAAAAACTGAATTACTTATTAAAATAAATACGTGATATTTATGCTATATTTATTAAAATTTTCTAGACAGCATTGCACAATTGCAACACATAACAAATTATATAACAAATGTTTTTAAAATGATTTTGTAAATATGTTCGCTGAAGTTATTTGTACCCGCCCTACTACCTGAAACTCTTCACTCCACTATACATACTCCCTTTTATCTGTTCCAAAGTCTAACGGTGTAAAAAATGTGCAAAATCCAAATCCTAATGTAAAGGTGAATCCGTCCTTGAACGGAACGTGCAAAGACCAAATTCTGACATAAGGGTCAATCCGTCCTCGAAAGAAAAGTCTATTAACTTTGAGTTCAAGGTTATAGTTTTTTTTTGTGTGATTGCATGGTGGATCTCTACTCATTCGGAAATTGCATAAAAACAATGAACTATGAAAAACTATATAAAATAAACTCTTTATTCTCACAAATAAATTTGCTCTGGGTTGGATTCTGTCCAGATACTATGATCGCACTTGCAGAATGGCAATCTATCAAAAGCCTCTGAGTGGGCAGGAGATCGAGCTTCTGATAAGCTGATGTCTTGCGATAAAAAACATTTTGATGTAACCATTATTTATTACCACTGTTTGATGTTACTTAATTGAAATCACTCTTGCTAGGTGAATCTTTTACTCCTGTGGATCTTAGGGTTGTGTGGCTGTTGATGACATAAATAATCTGTTACCTTATTAATTACTTAAGTAATTGTAGCACCTTTTTTAATGTTTAGACAATTTTAAATTTGACTTTTAAGCGTATCTAGATTTTTTACACTTTATTAGTTTACTAATAGTAAATTCGTTTAGTTTATGAAATTATTTATGATGCCACAGCATTTTTAAAAAAGTTTCACATCGCGCTGCAGATGACTTTAAGCGTTTAAATAAGTTACTCCGAACTTCCAAATTAATATTTTCTCCAAATCTTCCGTGAATCTATAAATTACGCAATTGCTGGCTTCCAGACTCCGGTAAATCAAGTGCTTTAAATTGAATCCACGCTAATAGTGGGGTAACTATGCATATAGTTTGAAAAGATAATTATAACCCAAATATAAGAAAAATAATGTACGTAGATTTATTTATCTTAAATTCTTTTGAAAAAAAAAAATATAGCTTATTTGAATTTTCATGCAAGTATTTTGTAACATAATAAAATATGTATATCATAAAATTAAATGTTGATTCACTAACAATTCAAACATCGTGAATCTATATTAATAATTAACTAGAAAGCATGCTTGTGGAATCGAAATGCAGTATTTACATTGTATTGATGTTGGACATTTACATTGCCTAAATACAGAATTAACAATGCATTGATGTTGGATATTTACATTGCCTAAATGCAATATTTACATTGCATTGATGTTCGATATTTACATTGCCTGAATGCAATATTTACATTGCATTGATGCTCGATATTTACATTGCCTGAATGCAATATTTACATTGCATTGATGCTCGATATTTACATTGCATTGATGCTCGATATTTACATTGCATTGATGCTCGATATTTACATTGCATTGATGCTCGATATTTACATTGCGTAAATGCAATATATACATTGGCTGAGCATGTTGTATCGATAATTTTAAGAATATTTTCTAATTTTATACATTATATAAATTCTTTGAAACTTTAATTACATTTAAAGACTAATGAAGATTTTTTAATGCCGATTTATATTTCTTATCTTCTTTTTTTAGCTTTCATTCTTGTGATAAAATAATTAATGTTTAAATTTTCCATTTTGTTACAAATGTAGTGACAACTTTTAATAAAATAAATGATGATTGCTCTCTACATCTTACATTTATTAAAAATAAAATAGAGAAAATGTGTTAGTAATCACATATTAATAATTCATATTAAATACATAAATTAAAGTAAAAACAATTACTTTCTAATTTGATAAAATTTTGTTATGCAATTATACAGCAATTCATTATTTATTCAATGCTTTTATTTCCCTCTGTTAGTTTTTCTATTACGTGCACCTTTACAAAATAATAAACACACTTTAGATATGAATCCGTTTCTTTACATGAAGACAAAGCGCAATAACACTGAGCTTTATCAGGCATTGCTGTGCAAGGGTCTGAATACAAAGTAGTCCTATTTTGCCCTTTTCTATCACTGTCAAGCCATAAATGAGCAGTTGTAATTAAAAATAAAAATCAATGAGTGAAAACACTGCTGCATAGAATGAAAGTCTTTCAATTAATCAGTTTAGATTTCTAATCCTCAACAAACCATTGTCATTAGAGTTAATCAATACAACCAACATAATGTGCCTTAATGGGAGAGAAATTAGATTCAGAAAGTTCACGGAAGGTCAACAGGTTCGAGCCAATTAAACATTCAATGAGGATGAAAAGACGGAGAGTCATTAGCACTTCTGTCTATGCGGTACTCTTGGAACTGGATTTAGAACAGCCTAAAAAAAAAAAAAAAAAAAACGTCTTCTTAAGTGTTTGCCTCTGCAGTAGGAAACGGTGTATACTACTACAAAATTAAAATGTAATTACGAAATTGTTTTTATTAATTGCTAGATTTTCTTATGCTGGAAATTTTATTAAAAAAAAAAAAACAATTCATTTATAAAAATTTCTATTAAAATACTAATTGTTGAATAACAAATTTAAGCATGCAAACGGGGGAAAAAAACAAAGATTGTTAATAGAATTGTAGTTATAACTATGCCTAGTTTATCGCTAACATTTTAATCGCTAAATCTATCACTAAGTTGCCAAACTTACCGCAAGATTATCAACTTTGCTGTATTTTGCTTTTGCCTTGTGTTTTATGGATTTTTAACAGAATAAAAACATCCAACATATTAAATCTAATTAATTGAACAATTTTTACAATTTATTTATAAAGAAAAATTAGTACGGTGAGAATTTAAATTAGTTTAAACCATTTTTGACTAGAATCTCGCAATTTCCTTGTTGTGTGTTCGAGTAAGTATATCAATTTAAAAATGATATTTAAAATGTTTTTATTTGTTACATTGAAGACTGGAAATGTGCTTTACCAGATATTGGTTAAGGCATGTCACTATCTAGGCATGAAATGCCTCTTTTAGATTTCTATGGATAATATAGGTCAGGGTTCGGCAACCTGTGGCTCGCGAGCCACATGCGGCTATTTTAGTTCCATACGCAAGTATTATTTATTTTCTCAAAAAAAAACAATTAAAAATCGTTTAAACATGCATGTACGTAACGCAACAAAAAGTGGACAGCTTTAAGAAATGCCGCGTGTTGAGGCACTTATATATTCGACGGATGGAATAGTCTTCCAGATTGCTACAGTGAGGTGAAGAAGTTGGCATTTGAGTGCTGACTATCTGCGGATCGACATATGTTCGTGCGAGCAAGCGTTCTCTTTGCATGAATATAATTAAAAGTAAAGTAAGAAGCCAACTAACAAATGAAAATTTAGAGTCGTGTTTGAAACTTAAGCCAAACTTTCTAAAACCATGGCGAAGCCATCGCTCTCATTGAATTTGTTTGCTCAATTGTTTGTTATTGAAGTACAAGTTAGTGTTGCAAGTAAATGTTTAATTGTTTTAATTTTTTACTGAAATGATAAGTAATTTTCTAATAATGCCATATATATATATATATATATTATCTAATTTGTTGTGAAAAACACTACTAATATATGAATAAAAAAATAGATTGTGTTTTATTTATCAAAAAACTTCATTTATGCGAGTACTATTTATTGTTGTCAAGAAAAATGTTGTGGCTCTTTAAAAACTTTGAAATTTTGTAAACTGTAATTTTTTGACTCTTCCGACACAAAAGGTTGCCGACCCCTGATATAGGTGAAACCACTGCAGCTTTTAAAGAATTTCCCTTAAATGTGACATCCGGATGGAAGAACCCAGCATCTTATGATACCCTCCGTTGAGCCAGATGAGTATGTCTACAGATTAATTTCGCTCATTCCCTACAAACATGCAAACTTTCTAATTGGCTTTACTCTTCTATTTTTGACCAAATACCCTAAACTCGGATATCCAGTGCGCAATACATCCATCCATGTCGGTTCAGCTAGATCGCGATGAATTCTCTACAGTTAATTTTATTAGATCGTTTACAAAGTAAAAATTTTAAGCCTCACCTTATGCTACTAATTTCAGCTGCCACGTTCTATCCAAATAAATATTTCGCTAAAATTAAATGTAACTTACCCAAACATACTATTTAACTTACCCATGAATAAAAATTTCGGCTCAAGTTAATCGTTTCTTGTTGTGAATTAAAATATTTAATTTCTTAAAAATCTTATGTGATGAAACAAATATTCAACAAAAAATATATACAGGGTATTTTTAAAATAGAAAAAAATTATAAAATAGTTTTTTTTTCTATTTTTATTGTAATATCTACAATTATATTTTTGTTGCATTTCCACTTATAGTGAATACTTAACCGCATTAATTATGATTTTCAGAGTTATTTTGTAAAAAGTATAAATATGGTACATGATGATGATCTCATATAATGTAGCAATTATTTTTGAATTTTTAAGTTACATACTGGCAAACATCAAAATGTTAATAACAAAAAAAAATAAATAAATAAATAAAAAAAAGGGTTGCATTTAATCTCCCAGAATAGTTCTCAGCCACTACTAAAGATTTTCGTTCTAGTTATAGAGGGCACTGCTAATGCGCTGAATAGTTGTTGCCACTTACACGAGAGAAGCGGTTACAAGTTTGTTTGCTTAATGTTTTGACGTTCTTATGTAAGAAACTTATTTGAAGTTTTTACATAAGTATTCCATTAAAAATATTCCATACCCGGTTAGAACAAATTTTATTCCATTCCAACAAAATTGTTTCTATCCAGACATTTTTACAGTTCTTTAAATGCATATGCTTACTCGAAAGCTTTAATAAATTATTCATTTTTTAGAATATGTAACATAATTTCTAAAAATGAATATGTATTAAATCTGTTTTCTTGTAATTGTTTGTATATCTCCAGTATGTTGCAATTTTTCTGTTGACAATTCTTAAATGAATTTAATCTTTTTTACATAGACTATCGAAGGTATACATTGAAAAATTGGACATGAATGCTTTTTCCCCCTCCATATTTTATAATTAAGATATTAGGTGTAATTTTTAACGTTAATTTTTTAGACGATGTAATATATTTTTGGGCATAGATGAATGAATCGAAGGATCCAATAAGTAAATGTCAAAAAGAAGTTTATAATCATCTGCTTTATGATAAAGTTTAACAATATAGTTCTTAAGTTTGCCATTATTATTTAATAAAGCATCAAACAAATAAAAGCAACAAAGAAAGTATTAATAAATCTATCAAACTTATTGTTAAATATTTTGATCTTTAAAAACATTCATAGTTTTCATAAATAAAAGGGCACGATGAATGTTAAGTATTTTAATTAAATATTATAAGCAATTAAAAATCTAGATTTTTATTTTCCCTTTTCTAAAAAAAAGTATTTCAATTAATTTAACACGTGTTTTTTTTTTTTTTTTTTTTTTTTGTCGAATTCATGATACTATTCAGCGACCAATTTTCTTCTTAAATTGGTTAAATTGTGAATATTGATAAATAAAACAAATTAAGTAAGTTTTCAATTACAATCGTAATTTAACTGCAGAAATTCATATTCGTTTGCATCAATTCAAATTAATCTGAAAAATTTACTTTATATTGATAATGTAGCTAAGTAATATTTAATTTTAAAAAATGAAGAAAATTTTTAAGTAAGTTTTGTAATCTATATGAACCAATGAATTTTTGTGTAACCACAAACCAACGAATATGCTACAAATACAAATATAAATTAAAAAAATAATTGGTAAGGATGATACGTATTTTTTAAAAGGGAAATTTAGGAAATGTTTTAAAAATGGCTAAAAGCAATTTTAGTAATCAAACATTAAAATTTTATCTTTATAAACTAGATATAATTCTAGATTTTTTATGAAAATTTTTTTCAGGAGTAATTTTATGAATTTCCATTTTTTTTACATGCACTATTATTTACATCAAATCCTTTTTTTTAAATATTGAAAACATTACATGTTGTATGCGTAAACATGTTTATTAAAATATCTTTTTTTCCAATGGCAGATTATGAACAGTTACAGCAAAAAAGAACAACGAAAAAAAATAATACAACAAAACATGCTGAAACAGAGTTCATTATTCTAACAATAATGCCAAGTTGTAGATCTTTTAGCCACTAAAAGTGTTACCGGGTGCACCACGGGGAGGTAGATCTTCTGCGCACCCCTTAAAATATCTTGAATACAATATAAAATTTAATTTTATAATAAACAAACTAATTTAACATTATCATTTATAATTCTATTTAGGATTTTTTTATAACAGAAACGATGAATTTCAATTTCGAACTTGTGTAGCTGGTAATTTATAGTTTCAACAATAGTCTTTAATCTTCAGAAAGAAACCATTTTTTGTAACAACACATTTTATCTAAACTTAATAACCATTAATTAGGATACTGTATGAAAATGCGGTAACAAAAAAAAAAAAATTATAAAAGATATCCCATTAATTTCAACAGTTTTTCATCCAGCAAGAAAAGAGTTCCGACAAAATATCTTTCACCCTCAATATTGGTTTAGACAAGGAAATTACGACGTCTCCTCTGGGAAATAATGCCAGAGCTGACGACAAACAACCTGACGAAGTTTTCCTTCCACCACAAACTAGCACAGTTTGACCGATAAGAAAAATTCGAACAAATCAAACTTCCGCCTTTGGTTTTATCTCGCCACCTCATCAAAAACCACTTTCCGATCTCTAGGCAACTTGTTTATTATTGTTTGTATCACTTCCATCGCCTAAAAGTGCAAACTCTTGTTAACAATCTGGATTCTTTTTCGTTCAGAAGACGATTACAAACGATCCTATCCAAGTCTTTGTCTTCTTGCAGGTGAAATTTCCCCGGTTCTTTTACATACAGCTTGTGCAGAAAAAGGCAGCCATGAGACTCCGTGGAGTTTTCTTCTGGAAGAAGTTTTATAATTAACTGCAGCAGTACTAGGCAGGTTTCCAGAAAATTATCCATGCCCGCGTTTGTGGCGAATGGATGGCTTGATTAAATGGGAGACTGCATTGATTAGGTTTCTGTGGGGAAAAATAAATTTCGATAATGGATTTTAATTTCGGCGCCAGAGATAAGGCTTCTTGTCTCAGTTAGTGTCGCCATTTTGTTTTGTCGAAAGTAGCTACAAAGACAAGAGAAGAAACCTTGTGTTACAAATAACTTGGTAATTACCAGTTTCGAAAGTTCCGTGTTGTTGAAATTAAACGATGCGATATGAAGCCATACTGACTTGTGTTCTTTATATTAATGTTTCCAACTAAAGATTGTCATATTTGTCCTTATATTAGAATATATTAAATAAAACTGGAGTTGTTCCATTCATGTTTATTGTATTAGAAACCTGGTTACAAAAAATAATACTAAATAAAGCATCCAGAT
Organism: Caerostris extrusa; assembly: GCA_021605095.1. Lineage (NCBI taxonomy): Eukaryota > Metazoa > Arthropoda > Arachnida > Araneae > Araneidae > Caerostris > Caerostris extrusa. Next base: position 25,603 of record BPLR01001162.1, read on the forward strand.
ATTTCATATTTATATTCTATTTATAAACTATCTATTCTTATTTTAATTAAAATGTTGTATTATAACATATATCAAAAATTCAAACATATTTCTATAATTACATACTATAACATTACATGTACCATAACATATTTCGAAAAAAAATTTCTGTGGTATTTATGATATCGCATAAATGGTATATTATAAATACCACAGTATATAATTACATGTATGTACCACACCATTTTAAAAATAAGCAAGAAAGTGTACCTTTCATCCTTTATAATTCTATTCAAGGTTTTCTAATAGCAGAAACAATGAATATCAATTTTGAACTTTACTGGTGAAACTGGTAATTTATAATTTCAACGGTAGTTTTTTTAATCTTTAGAAGAAGTCATTTTTATAACAAACAAAATTTATCTAAACTTAATAACCATTAATTAACATACTGTATGAAAATGTGTTAATAAAGGACAAGATTACAAAAAGATATTCCATTAATTTCAACTGTTTTTCACCCTGAAGAAAAGAGTTTCGACAAAATATCTTTCACCCTCCAATATTGGTTTAGACAAGGAAATTACGACGTCTCCTCTGGGAAATAATGCCAGAGTTGACGACAAACAACCTGACGAAGTTTTCCTCCACCACAAAGTGGCACAGTTTGATCGATAAGAAAAATTCGAACAAATCAAACTTCCGCCGTCGGTTTTATCTTGCCACCTCATCAAAAACCACTTTCCGATCTCTAGGCAACTTGTTTATTTTTGTTTGCATCACTTCCATCGTCTAAAAGTGCAAACTCTTGTTAACAATCTGGATTCTTTTTCTCTCAGAAGACGATTACAAACGATCCTATCCAAGTCTTTGTCTTCTTGCAGGTGAAATTTCCCCGGTTCTTTTATATACAGCTTGTGCAGAAATAGGCTGATATGAGACTCCGTGGCGTTTTCTTCTAGAAGAAGTTTTATAATTAACTGCAGCAGTACTGGCACAGGCTTCCAGAAAATTATCCATGCCCGTGTTTGTGGCGAATTGATGGCTTGATTAAATGGGAGACTACATTGATTAGGTTTCTCTGGGGAAAAATAAATTTCGATAATGGATTTTAGTTTCGGCGCCAGAGATATGGCTTCTTGTCTCGGTTAGTGTCGCCATTTTCTTTTGTCGAAGTGGCTACAAAGACAAGAGAGGAAACCTTGTGTTACAAATAACTTGGTAATTACCAGTTTCGAAAGTTCTGAGTTGTTGAAATTAAAACGATGTAATATGAAGAAGCCATACTAACTTGTGTCCTCCATATTAATATTTCCGACTAATGATTGCCAAATTTTTCCTCTATATTATAATCTATTGAGTAAAACTGGAGTTGTTCCATTCATGTTTATTGTATTTCAAACATGATTAGAAAAAAAATAATCCTAAATAAAGCATTCAGATATTTCATATTTATATTCTATTTATAAACAATATATTCTTATTTTAATTTAACTGTTTTACTATATTTCAAATTCAAGCATTACTTAACTCGTTGTGGTATTTATAATATCTCATCTCATGTATTTGTGACGAATATAAGCAACAAAGTGTACCTCTATCGTTTATAATTCTATTTAGGTTTTTTTATAACAGAAACAATGAATATCAATTTTGAACTGTACTGGTAAAACTGGTAATTTATAATTTCAACAGTAGTTTTTTTTTTATCTTTAAAAGAAGCCGCTTTTATTACATACATATTTTATCTAAAATTAAAAACCATTAATAACGATATAAAGTTACAGTATGAAAATAAGTTATTAAAGATTTTTATAAAAGATATTCCATAAATTTCAACAGTTTTTCACCCTGTAAGAAAACAGTTTCGACAAAATATCTTTCACCCTCCATTATTGGTTTAGACAAGGAAATTACGACGTCTCCTTTGGGAAATAATGCCAGAGTTGACGACAAACAACCTGACGAAGTTTTCCTTTCACCACAAACTAGCACAGTTTGACCGATAAGAAAAATTCGAACAAATCAAACTTCCGCCTTCGGTTTTATCTTGCCACCTCATCAAAAACACTTTCCGATCTCTAGGCAACTTGTTTATTATTGTTTGTATCACTTCCATCGTCTAAAAGTGCGAACTCTTGTTAACAATCTGGATTCTTTTTCGTTCAGAAGACGATTACAAACGATCCTATCAAGTCTTTGTCTTCTTGCAGGTGAAATTTCCCCGGTACTTTTATATATAGCTTGTGCAGAAAAAGGCTTCCATGAGACTCCGTGACGTTTTCTTCTGGAAGTTTTATAATTAACTGCAGGACAGGCACAGGCTTCCAGAAAATTATCCATGCCCGCGTTTGTGGCGAATGGATCGCTTGAATAAATGGGAGACTACATTGATTAGGTTTCTCTGGGGAAAAATAAGTTTCGATAATGGATTTTAATTTCGGCGCCAGAAATAGGGCTTCTTGTCTCGGTTAGTGTCGCCATTTTCTTTTGTCGAAAGTGGCTACTAAGACAAGAGAAGAAACCATGTGTTACAAATAACTTGGTAATTACCAGTTTCGAAAGTTCTGGATTGTTGAAATTAAACGATGTGATATGAAGAAGCCATACTGACTTCTGTTCTCCATATTAATATTTTCAACTAAAGATTGCCAAATTTTTCCTCTATATTATAATCTATTGAGTAAAACTGGAGTTGTTCCATTCATGTTTATTGTATTACAAACATAATTAGAAAAAAATAATCCTAAATAAAGCATTCATATATTTCATATTTATATTCTATTAAAAAACTGTATATTTTATTTTAATTTAAACTGTTATACTATATTTAAAAATACAAGCATTACTTAACTCACTGTGGTATTTATAATATCTCATCTCATACATTTGTCCACGAATATAAGCAACAAAGTGAACGTTTATTCGTTTATATATTTATATTTAGGTTTTTTTTTTTAACAGAAACAATGAATATCAATTTGATCTTTACTGGTGAAGCTGGTAATTTATAATTTCAACAGTAGTTTTTTTTTTTTAATCTTTAAAAAAAGCCATTTTTAAACAAACACATTTTTATCTAAAATTAATAACCATTATTAACGATATAAAGTTACAGTAAAAATAATTATTAAAACAAGTTTTTAAAAGATATTCCTACATTTCAAAAGTTTTTCATCCTGCGAGAAAACAGTTTCGACAAAATATCTTTCACCCTCAATATTGGTTTAGACAAGAAATTACGACGTCTCCTTTGGGAAATAATGCCAGAGCTGACGACAAACAAACCTGACAAAGTTTTCCTTCCACCACAAACTAGCACAGTTTGACCGATAAGAAAAAATTCGAACAAATCAAACTTCCGCAATCGGTTTTATCTTGCCACCTCATCAAAACCACTTTCCGATCTCTAGGCAACTTGTTTATTATTGTTTGTATCACTTCCATCGCCTAAAAGTTCGAACTCTTGTTAATAATCTGGATTTTTTTTCTCTCAGAAGACGATTACAAACGATCCCATCAAGTCTTTGTCTTCTTCAGGTGAAATTTCCCCGGTACTTTTATATATAGCTTGTGCAGAAAAAGGCTTCCATGAGACTCCGTGGCAGTTTTCTTCTGGAAAAATTTTATAATTAACTGCAGCAGTACCAGGACAGGCTTCCAGAAAATTATCCATGCCCGCGTTTGTGGCGAATGGATGGCTTGATTAAATGGGAGACTACATTGATTAGGTTTCTCTGGGAAAAATAAATTTCGATAATGGATTTTAATTTCGGCGCCAGAGATAGGGCTTCTTGTCTGGGTTACTGTCGCCATTTTCTTTTGTCGAAAGTGGCTACAAAGACAAGAGAAGAAATCTTGTGTTACAAATAACTTGTAATTACCAGTTTCGAAAGTTCCTGGGTTGTTGAAATTAAAACGATGTGATATGAAGAAGCCATACTTGCTTGTGTGCTACTATAGATTGCCAAATTTTTCCTTTATATTAGAATCTATTAAGTAAAACTGGAGTTGTTCCATGAATGTTTATTATATTATAAACATGGTTAGAAAAAATAATTCTAAATAGTGCATTCAGATATTTCATATTTATATTCTATTTATAAACTATATATTCTTATTTTAATTTACATTGTTGTACTATATTTCAAAATTCAAGCATTACTTAAGTCGCTATGGTATTTATAGTATAGTATCGTATCTAGTGCATTTTTCTTCTATTTTTAACAGATCTTTTGGTGTTTGGGACTTTTATCACTTAGGGAGGATTGCTAATACAATTTATTATCATTAATGTATATTAAGAGATTTTATTCGTTAAATATCCCAACAATTATTACAATTTTCCTCCATTTTACAAATCATCAATATGAAATTAAATGTGATGTTGTTGTTTCTTATCCCACTTGGCAGACATTTCTAGGCCAAGCCCACGAGCCCATATGTACTCATGATTGAAGGGGAAGGAAGCAGCTTCTGTTGTGATGGAGCACCCGTAGGTACAAGCCTGACTTTTGCTCCGTGACGCTCTTACAGTCATGTGAGACCGGGACCTACGGCTTAAAGTGGATTCCAAACCACTACAAACACCCATGGCACCGCCGGGACTCGAACCCGAAACCTGTGGCACCAGCGCTAGAACGCGGCCACAGCGCTAGACACTCGGCCATTCAGGTCCCAAATTTGTGAATGCCAACGGCACGCGGGTTCCCAGGTGGTCACCCACCCAAGTACTGCCCGCGCCCAATGATGCTTGACTTCGGTGATCTAACGAGAACCGGTATATTCAGCATGGTATGGCCGTTGACACATGAAATTAAATGTAAATTTAGTATTAAGCTCAGAAATATGAGCAAATGCTACAACAAATTTGTCTGATAAATTATTTTCTTTTCTATAAACTACAACAAGAAAAATTGTAATTAAAATGCATCTAGATATTTAGAGCTATCTCAAGTACATTGAAAAAAAAAGTATTCTATCGAAGATTTGTTTACTCCATTTTCATTTGACACTAGAAAACATTTCTCATTATTGAAAGACAAAAAAAAATACTTCCAAAATATTTGATAATATGCACAAATAGTTCACATTATATGTTGAAAGGAGGAGCTGAGTATTTCTTAAAAATTAAAACATTACTAACAAAACATTTTATATAATTTATTAGTATTTTATAAATAAATGAAAACCTGACAAAACGTTATATGAAAAAAAAATTCATTAAAAAACTGAGTTATATTGTAATGAAAGTTACAAGTAATTAGCATTTTATTTGTAAGAAACTGGATTTAAAATCTTTAAAAATAGGGCAATTATCGATTCTTTTACAGCAGCGATTTAATATGGTCTTGACTTTCTATTAAAACATCCAAGTTGTTTTTGTGTCTTATAACACCGTGGGTCTCGTTAGCATATCCCACAAAAAGCTCACCGATAGCTAATGAAGGAAAACATTTAAGTGTAACGGACTCCATTTGCATCTTGTACCAGAGAAAAGGGAAAAAATCTTCCCCTGGCAGTCCGATAATCGATTCGATATGTTATCCACAGTCAGAATCGTCATCGAGTTTCCTCGTTACTGAAAGCTGTAATTAGAATAATGCTGATAACGAACTCTAACCTAGGTACTTTTGTGCTCCAGCTGCCTGCGTTGCCCCAAATATTTCGTAACCCAGAGGGTCGTCCAATTGCACATCAAAATTAGCAATAAATTACCTTTTTCGATGATGGCTGATGATATTAAATATTTTGATTATTTTTGCACTAAGAAATACAATTAATGTAATTGGTCATTGTAAAAAAATTTATAAATTGTGTCTACAAGCAATGTTCGCAATACCGTATTTATTTTAGAAATATATGAAAAGTAGGATTCAAAAATAAGATCAGTGATATCTATCGATTTACGCCAACTATCAGAGCTGCTGTAGTATTTAATGAAATTCATTGAATTAAATCGACAATGGTTTTTCTCACTCTCAGATGTAGCTTTTCTGTGGAAGTTGATTAATGTTGACCAATTATGGTAATACAATTATAAATTGAATTAATATTATTTTAAATACATATTATAATTTGCCTTTTTGATGTTCAGGATTATAAATTAAAATTATCGCATTTCAATTACTGAAATTTAGCTATTTATTTTTAATAATTTATCTCTTTGATAAAGCATACTCAAAATACTCAAAAACCTTTTTAGAATTTACAAATCATTTTGCAATTTTGTAACTTTTGTCATATTGCTATTTTGTTAATACGTCAGAATACAAGAAGCCTTACAAGAGTTTTGCCATTTAGGGTTCCGTTTGCTTATTTGGGGATATCTCTCCTTGTGTGTTTCGCCACATTCCCTTCGAAACAAGCAAAATGGCCGATGCTGTTACAAAATACTACGATTCTTGCGATTTCATTTGGCGCAGAAAGAAAATTTGGCGAAATCGAAACCTTAACGCGAAGAATTCCCACAAAAACTATCAAGTTCAATAGCGACAGGAATATAACAAATTTTAATAAATCCAGAATTTTATAAAGAAGCAATTGTTTAAATACTAGAAGAAGCTCTACTAAATTCAGACAGAGAAGTCTGTGAAGTGATATTTAAATTAACTTTTATAAACATAAAATTATCCTTGGATACTATTTTGAGGATGTTAAAACAACTATCTCTTTTTCAATTCCTTCTATTAGCTCACACTCTCCCTATATATATCTTGTTCAAATTTTCATTGTTTTCTTGTTCATTCATTGATTTAAGTTGCATATATCTACCAATAGATGGCGCCAGATAAACTTCAAAAAATGAATGAAAATTATTTATAAAGGACTTTCTGCAATATAGTGGAAAAAAAGTAGAATTGACTTTAAACAAATTTTTTTTTATATTACTTATTATTTTGAAAGCCAGAAAATTCAAAATGAACTACAGAGGATGTACAATATGCGCACAAGTCACGTGCTCTGTAGTTAATCGTTAAATTTAGCAACACATGTCGTTATATTTAAATATAAATATACAAAATCTCGTGAAAATAAGGGTTTATTTTAAATAAAAATTTTTTTGAAATAAATATTTTCCGTGATGAACTAGGAGATTAATCTGTTTTAAATAATAACTTACACTCTTACTTATTTCTCGTTTTATAACTTAACTTTTTTTTGGAGACGCTACTGACCTCTAATCAGGGCAAAATCACGTTCACACACGATAACAATATTATTAATACTTCTTTTATCTTGTAAAATAACGTTGCATCATATTTTGTGATGTTTTTAACGTTTTTGTGTTCGTGAATCGTAATGTTTTCGGTTTCATTTTTTATTCGTGCATTGGCAAGCATTCATCCAAATTGTTGAATTGCATGATATAAAGAAAAAAGTAACAATGCTGCTGTTTAATCTCGCTGAAAACATCACAGTTCAAACAATTCATAGTCATGCTGTGTTACTTTTACAAGAAAACGGAAGGTTTAATACTATTTTATACAATTGTATTTACAAGAAAATTTGTAATATTTGCTCCAAAAAATGCTTCTGCAAAATGAAGATAATTCTAAATTTCCTTCATTTTTTGATTTATTATAAAAAAAAAAATCACCATTATTAACAATATTTAATTTAAATGACTGTTTGACTAGATGGCAAAACAAAAGATATAATTCTCGACTTCGTTCGTATATTTGAATTTATTATAAAAAATCAAAATTGCTAACAATGTTTGTAATTAAAATGGCTGTTTCTATTAAGAAAACCTCTCAATATTTTGATTAGATTTTACACTTCTTTTAAAAATCAAATGTTCTCAACAAAGGATTTTACTGTTGAATATTTTACATCCACTTTATCCGAGGAAGCACAGTTACAGTTACAACAAATTGATAAATATGATGCAGACTATCACGTAAAAAAACACACATTTTAAAAGTCTAGGCAATAAATAATAAAGCTAATGACATAAATAGTCTTTAAATATAAAACCCTGCCAGAATGTATACGTGAATATTTAAGATTATGGCATCTAGGTCAGACAATTCATTATGCTATTCAAGTATTCTTTTCTTTCTTAATGTCTGCATTTTTTTACTCTCTTTGCTTTTTGTAATTTTTCTTAAAGTGAACTCATTATCAAACAGCTGATAAAGTTTAATGTTTTGTATGCAAAACCTTTTGTCATGTCTGTAAAAAATATTTTTAAACAAATTGCTATTTATTTACTATGCAAATGTTGATATAGCTTAATACTGCTGGCATTAAATTTTCAAAATTTCAAATTGAATGATTTGTTAAAGGACTGTAATTTGTTAATTAAATCGTTTTTTTTTTTTTTTTTACTGTTAATTTGTTAATAAGCTGGAAAATTGTTTTAGTGAATTTTTCATTATGTAACATTATAGAAAATTATCACTGCAATCTTTTTCACTGGTGATGATTTTATGACCGTGAGTCAACTTGCATCCATAAAGACTTTTTTTTAAATGACCCATGGGTTGATTTTTATAAACTTATTTTTCATTTCATAAAATAGAGAACAGACCATGGAAAATATTTAAGTATAAGTATATATTGTTTAATTTATATATATATATATATAAACAAGTAATATAAAAAAAAAATTTAAAGTCAATTCCTACTTTTTTTTTTCACTATGTTGCAGGAAGTCCTTCATAAATAATTTTCATTCATTTTTTTAAGTTTATCTGGTGCCATCTATTGGTAGATATATGCAACTTAAATCTAAAATTAACGAAATTAAATTTAATTACTGAATTAATATTTGAAAAAACTGTATTAACATCAAGCGTCATCCACTGCAAGTGCAAAAAAATGTATTTGAACTTGAGTGGATGAATAAAAACTATTTTATGAACGATTGAAAATTTAACAAGATATATATAGGGAGAGTGTGAGCTAATAGAAGGAATTGAAAAAAAAAAATCCAAGTAGATGTTGGTGAACTGATTTTCCATTATATCATTGCACCTGCATGTGACATGATGACAGTTGGTCATAAATTTGGCATCATAAAAATCAGATGTACCAGCTTGCAGTATTGAACTAATTGGCAGCCTTTGCATACTCATCTAAAGAGTTTAATAATTCAACTTTATTATTATAAAATTTTCTCATTCATATGCATATCAAGTGCGTTTATAAGAAATTTCTTCTTGATTTATTTTATTCAAAATATAAATATTTTTTTAGTTTATCGCTATATTAAAAAATAAAATTATACAAGTTCCAGACATATTCAATTGTACAAAGTAGTGATTCACTCTGACAATCATTCTAGATCGCTCTGATTAAATTAATGCACCTTCGTATGCTTCAAATTTGGTAAAAAAAAATTCAAAAATAGAATTCAATTCGATATTATTTTATAAATTAAGTTCTAAAGAGATCAATATTGCTTCATGGTCCGATCAACTGCCCCCAAGAATTCCAAAGTTATATGTTTTCCACTAGAGGGCGCTTAAGCAGCTTGATACTGACAACCTACGCTTTAGCAACGAGGCACCATTATAATATCAAAAATCGCTCATAACTTTTGCTATTCATTCATTATTGTAAATTTTGCTTAGTAAAAAAATTATTCTGTGACGGATAATTATTTTCTTTTAATAGTTTTTATTCATTCCTCTTGGAATATGAATGTTTATTTAAACGATAATTATTTATAATGGGATTTATAACTTTAGTATTTAATAGGTTAACACATAACTGGTAAAGGGTCGCACGTAACTTTTTCATACATTTCTATGGAAGTCACGAACTTTGTATCCAGATAATACTTTCAGGTAGAAATGGTTAAATTAAAGATAAATATTTTTATTAGCACAGATAATTACGTATAAATATCTTACGTCTTGACATTCAGAGAATCGTCTTATTTCAGAAAGTATTCAAGATATGCAAAAATATGCTGCAGCTATAAAACTACCTGATTAAATAATTTTATTAAAAAAACATCGTTAATTTTTGCATTATTTTTAAAATTATGCCATTTAATAAAATTATTCATACACATTATTATTATCTAACATGTTATTGCTTTGACACTTCAATATATATACATATATAATAAATGTTTGATTTAATTTAATAATTTTTTTTTTTTGTAAAAGAAAATAATGAATTTGCAAAGTACTAGCGAAAAATATTTAAAGTTCTGAAAATTCTGAAAAAAAAATTATCCTTTCACGTGATTTTGTTCTGTGCTCTAACTATAATGGACATGAAAGGCTACATACCGACCTCTAGTGGATGTTATCGAGTTACAAACATTTATTCATATAGATATATTGAGGAGAGCGTTGGGCATATCACGGACAACTCTACTCCGTAAAAAGAAAAACATCTCATGTTTTGGAATCTTCCAGTAGGCAGAAGGCCATGCCCCACCATGGAGCTGTTGTGCCATTGAAGAAGTTATACTGTGGTGTTGTTCGAATAAAAATGAACTTAAATTTCTCATTTCCAAAATCATCAACTACAAAAAAACCTAATCGTATGTGTAAATAATAAAACGATGTTTCCACAATATTTCTGAATAAAAAAAAATTCTCAACTTGTAACCGCAATAACACCACTATATTGCCACATTGCAACTTATTAGGATCGAAATACTCAAGTTTGTGAATTGAGGAAAATACACTCATAGGAAATAATAATGCAATTCAGATAATTAAATTTGATTTTTAGAACATATATTACATCGATGGTATATCTAGGAAAAACCATTTATATGTATCTAAAAATATATGCATATAAAAACATGCATTAGATATTTGATTATATAAATTAATACAACAAAATTCACAGTAATTCAATTAATACAGTTCCCGTTTAATAAATAGCTCACACCCTTTCTCAGTGATAAACAAAGACATCTAGTCAAGAATAAACTTCTTAATTTTGGTAAAGTAATGTTTTTGATAAAATAAAAAACCAGTCACTTACATTTTAACAGTTTCTGTGGAGATAATACTACTAAACTGGCGCAGATGACGACTGCATGAGTTCAACTCAATTGAGCACGGGACACACTTAGATTTCAAAGCCTTTATTCACGGATAACGGGATGCTCATCATGATGTCTTCAATTCCGTGGTGAGATCAGGGTTTCATTCAATTCATTCGGATGCAATTCAAGGTGTCTTCAAAATCACTCCGGTTCTCGTTTGTCTCGAGGAAAAATCCACCCTTTGGCCTTTCACATTGAAATATCATCGCTCCACTCTTTCAGAATCTCATTTAATTTCTCTCTCTATTCTACTTGGTTCGAATCCCTTTTCCTTTTTTTTTTTTTCCATCATTTTCTTCTCTCCAGGTCTCTGTCGTTTCCATTTTCAACGTTTACATTTACAACGTACTACATTTTAAATAGCGCGTTGGCTACATTCTGTAGCCAGAAACCTTCTCAAAACAGTAATTGGTTTGAAGTGAAAATATTAGTATTTCCAGATGCGACAGCCTGCCCTTATTCTGAAATTTAAGTCCACGCTTACATTGTTCAGTGCAAAAGAAATCTCCAGGTATATGAACTCTTGATTTACTCATACTTTCATAAACAAGGCGGTCAAACATCAGAAGAGCTAAAAGTCCAATATCAAATAAATTGTATATTGATTCAGTGCACTCTCTTCCCCGATAGCCATTGTCAATCAGTTAGTGATTCGGCTATTCTAAAGACAATAACCCATACTTTATTTTCAACAAAAACGGATCCATGTCAGCTGCGTTTATAGGATTACATATCAAGAAATCGGCCTCCTTTGTTTTTAACCATCCCAGTATTTTCAATGGAAATTTTTCAAACCTATACGCTATATACACATAATTAAACACATTAAACACATAATTGCCCATTAAAACATGAAAAAAACATTATAAAATAATTGTAATGTAGACACGATAATACCAGATAGGGATGAATGTAGATATTCTCGAGAGGAAATGGTCTATCTCTTAAATATTTTGTATTTGAATAATGGCGCCGATGTTGAAAGTTTCTTTAAATTGTTTTTTATTATTCAATGTAATTGTGAAATTTGATTTATTTTTTCAGTTATGTTATCGTAAAATATTACATACAATAGGGTCTCTCAGCACCAAGGGGAAAGATAACATGCCAATTTCTAGGTGGAGTAGATGGCATCCAGATGACTCACCATATAGCAATGTTCTAGGATCGAATTCCCTATGCAATAGTGTACATAGAAAATACCGGAATGATACGACACCGTGTAAATGAATATGCAGTTCATTAATCAATGTAATGCAAATATCATGGTCAACAGTGATATGGTGAACTATGGATGGTGTTTTCACACATAATCCTCTTGACACTGCAGCGAGATATCTCACTGTGGTGATATTTGAAGTTGAATTGTCTTGCATCATATCTAGTACAGTCGTTTCTTTGTTTCTAATTCCATAGGCCAGATGCACATTTGCTAATTCTGCGTCAGTTCGATCAGTTATCTATTATCTTTGCGTCAATGTGTGACTTAAAAATTTCCTGCCAGAAGTCTTAGAATTCTCACGATTGTGTAATGTCCCTAATCACGTCAGGAAATAATTTGCGATCTTGCATTGTCATATGATTCCGTATCGTCTAGATTTACTCTATACTTCTTAGAAGATTGTAAATATGGTGGTATATGGTATTACGTTCAAGCAACAAATTAATTTTGCATATTTTTTTTTTTTTTAAAAAGTTAATTTATTTTGACCTTAATAAAAATTTATCATAACCTGTTTAAACTCTTATACACTGAAGTGACAAAAGTCATGGGATAGCAATATGCAAATTTTCAGATGGCAGTAGCATCTCGTAGAACAGGTATAAATGCGCAGTGCTTTCGCAGAGCTTTCATTTCTGTTCAATTTATTCATGTGAAGAGGTTTTGACGTGATGTTGACCGCACGACGGGAATTAACAGACTTTGAACGCGGAATGTTAGTTGGAGCTAGACGCATGGGTCATGCCATTTCGGAAATCGTTAGGAATTCAACATTCCCAGATCCACTGTGTCAAGTGTGTGCCGAGAGTATGAAATTTCAGGCAAAACATCCCACCATGGACAGCGCAGTGGTCGACCGCTTGCACTTAACGACCGAGACCTTCGACGTCTGCAAACAGTCGTAAATTCTAACAGACAAGCAACACTGCGTCAAATAACCGCAGAAATCAATGTGGGCCATACAAGGGACTTGTCTGTTAGAACTGTGCGGTGAAATTTGGCTTTCTTGGGCTATTCCAGCAGAAGACCGACTCGAGTGCCTTTACTGACAGAACGACATCGCTTGCAGCGACTCTCGTGGACACGTGAGCATATCGGTTGGCCCCTAGGTGAATGGAAAACCGTGGCCTGGTCTGATGAGTCACGATTTCAGTTGGTAAGAGCTGATGGTAGGGTTCGAGTGTGGCGCAGACCCCACGAAGCCATGGACCCAAACTGTCAGCAAGGCACTGTTCAAGCTGGTGGTGGCTCCGTAATGGTGTGGGCTGTTTTTTCATGGCATGGACTTGGTCCTCTGGTGCGACTGGACCGAACATTGGCTGGAAATGCTTATGTTCAGCTACTTGGAGATCACTTGCAGCCATTCATGGACTTCATGTACCCAAACAACGATGGGATTTTTATGGATGACAATGCGCCATGTCACCGGGCCACAACTGTTCGCCATTGGTTTGAAGAACATTCTGGACAATTCCAACGAATGATCTGGCCACCTAGATCGCCCGGACATGAATCCCATCGAGCATTTATGGGACATCATCGAGAGGTCTGTTCGTGCCCAAAATCCTGCACCATCAACGCTTTCACAATTATGGACGTCTATCGAGACAGCATGGCTCAATATTCCTGAAGAAGACTTCCAACGACTTGTTGAGTCCATGCCACGTCGAGTTGCTGCACTTCGCCGGGCGAAAGGAGGGCCGACACGATATTAAGAGGTATCCCATGACTTTGTCACTTCAGTGTATAATACTATAATCGACTTCATAACTGCCACAGTTAACAAGAAAATTTAAAATGAAATACTTTTACACTAAATAACTAACTAAAATAGAAGTCTTGAAACGAATATATACATTTATATATATATGTTTAATGTATATTTTATTCACAGGGAAATAAATATGACTTCAGCATTTCGTTTCGAAAGATTTAACCCTTTGCTTATTCCGCAATCCATACAAATCGAAATCCGTATAAGTATCGGGTAGCAGCAAAATCTATATCACTATTTTCATTCTAGTTAGCAATCAATAAATCTGACATGAGAGATCATTTTTCGTTGAAATTTTCATCTTGAAATATGAAGCAGATATATTAAGGGTGATAGATTCCTACAATAAAAAATGGGTGAGATTTAAAATAAAACTTTCTGGGGTTTCCGAGAGACTGCTACAAATGGGCGAGTTATGTTTTATGGAAATATAAAATTTCTTGATTCTGCTTCGTTTTCAGTTCTATGCGAAACATGTGGCTTCAGGAAAATGATATAGATAAGAATGAAAGTGAAAGAAAGATGTGTTGGAATGACTCGTAGAAGGGGGAAAAATTGCTATTTTGGATTTCATGGTTATAGTGATATATGGCAGTTTGATATAGTTAAATAACGTTTGAAAAATAAAATCATTACGGTTACATTTAATTGAATAAATAAATAAATAAATATTTGGAAAATAATTTTTATTTTTCAAAATTAATTATTATATATCTTTATTTATTCAATAATTTTGTTTTCCAATACATGCGTTCAATATTTTCTTCTTTCTCCAATGCATGTGTTCAATAATTTTTTTTCGTTCTCCTATACATGTGTTCAATAATTTTTTTTTTTTCTTTCTTCAATACATGTGTTCAATAATTTTTTTCTTTTTAGTGCATTCGAGTGCATGTTTTTTATTTTTATATATATTATTATGATTTATAAATAATTCTTGTATCCTACCTAGAGTTCATTTAAAGAAACGTGAAAAATACTGTTTTAGGCAGAACTTTTATTTCTTCCTGATATTAAATCTGATTGATTTCCGATTAAAATGATTTTTGGAATGGATAAAAAAATGCAAAGCACTAAAAAAAGTGAACTGTTTTATGTATTTTTTAGCAGTATAATTAATTTTAATGGAGTTAAAACAATACGGAAAATTTTGCTTGTTTTTTAAAATACCTTTAAAGAATTTTAATTAGTGGAAATTAAAAAAAAAAGGAAATTTTTAAAAATATTTTAAAATTATGGAGAAATTTGAATTATTTACCTGTATTGTATCAAATATTTCTTGAAATTTAATATTTTGAGTCAAATATGGCTTATGCGTTTAAATATGCACCTGAATACATACATTTAGATATATTATTAAGAAATAATAAATAACCATTTAAAACACTTGCATTTGTTCAATTAAAGAAGAAGTATTGATAAAGCAAAATATTTAATTTAGAAATTTATATAGCATAGAATTAGAGTTTATATTTAAAAATATATTTGTGTGCCTTTACATTAATTTTATTCTGTAATTACTTTAAGAAAAAATCACGGAAATTTATATTTGTTAGATTTAGTAATAATAAGCGATATAAAAATCGGATGTTTAATATGTATTTCTAACTCATAATATCGTTGTATTGCTTATATTTTATACTTTACTGCTTTTATGGAAAATATGCTGTGCTTTTTAATTTCATACCATTCTTTAATTAATATGTTATTATTCTATTGATGTATGAATTCTATCTTTTAAATAAATATTCTTTTTACATTCTAATTCTTTCTACTATAGTTTTGTTTTCTATATTCATCACAAATTTTTGTCGTTTAAATTATTGGGCTCTAAATTGGAAAGAAATCTCATTTTCGTAAATCTAGTTGTCCTTTAATAAAAAGATAAAAATAAATATTTTTTTGTACGTAATAAAATATGGATTTCATGTATGTACGCATGCTTCCAAAGATATCGGTTTATTTTATATACAAGATCTTTTCTTAAAGCTAGTGTTATGGTTGCATTCGCGATTTAATATATAATGTTGTTCTTAAAAATTAAAGTTTATGGTAGTTTTTTTTTTATATATAAAACTTCAAAATGTAAGCAATTGGAAATTAAAAGTTATTCAGTTTCATACTTAACTGTACAATTATTTTTATACTATACAGAAAATACAAAAATTGCATATTTAAATAAGAACATTTTCAAATTAAATTACATATTATAAGCATGCCAGAATTTTCTAGAAAAATTAAATCCCCTAAAAATATTAAAGTACAACGATTAATTATTTAAAAGAAAAAAAGTTACAAATTGTAGACATTTCAAATCAATTCGCCAAATTATCTAGAGGTCTGATGGTCAATTGGTTAGCCCTCTGGCACTTGGTACCAAAGGCTTCACATTCGAATCGTGTCTGTGCATGGATATCCGTGAGTGGTTCGGAATCCACCTTAAACTGTGGGGCCTGGTCTAACCAACCTAAAGTGTGCAATAAATTACCATAGTGTCAAACCAAACCACCGAATTATCTAAGTGAATTAAATATATTTGCATTGTAAACATTCAATTAAATAGCATTTTTAAAATAATTTGTAAATTTTTGCAAATTAATTTAATAAACTTTCTCAACAAGTATTTACAAAATATTACGTTATTAGGATACCTGCAATCCAAATACGGAAAAAATCCTTCTGACTGTTTAAAACCATTTTGTATGAAAACACAATAATTCTATCAAAAAGGCTTTTTATACAGAAAATCTCATAAACATAACTTTAAAATGATAAAATATGATTTATAATGTAATATCACTAATTTATATGGAAAGTATCTCACAATATAGAGAGTGCGTTCTCACAATTCTGAAAGGGACCAAAATCCACTTAAATCCAGTCAAACGAACTCGCGTTTTTTTAAATTCAGACTCGAAATCAACAGCTGTTACAAGCGGTGCAAATTAATCGTCAATTGGATGTTATACATTAAATGCAAGCGT
Source organism: Caerostris extrusa (assembly GCA_021605095.1). Lineage (NCBI taxonomy): Eukaryota > Metazoa > Arthropoda > Arachnida > Araneae > Araneidae > Caerostris > Caerostris extrusa. Next base: position 42,585 of record BPLR01001162.1, read on the forward strand.
CGAACAAATATTTACTTTAGAAAATCCCAAACACCCTTTCGAAATAGTTAAATGAAACGTCACTCAATAAAGGATTTCATGGCCTCGAACCATCTGCCTCAAAGTCATTGTTCTATTACTTTCTGGAGAGGCGAGAAAAAAATGGCGCTTCTTTCAAAATTAAATCCCTTCCTTTGCTTTCAAGAAAAACTTAGCAATACTGCATGCGAGCAACCTTTTATGCTACGAAAGTTTCATAGGATGCAAGTGCTTTGTTATTGGATTTTGGGAATTGATAGGCCTTTTGCAAGATTATTGGCTTTCTGCGAGATTTTTCAAACGTGATTCTATTACAATAGTATCGGTTTCAATCTATCTATATTCTTTTTTCTATCGCAGACATTGGCTTGTTATCCTATTGGAAGACATTGCAAGTGTATGATCTCAAACAGGTTTATACGTTTCTAATTTAGAATATTTTTTTTAACTCGAGGGGAATCTATTTGCAAGTTGACACTCCAATTTAAACGTTCTTTATTAAATTGCATTTTCTCTTTTCCGACACCTATTGAGAAATCTAAAAATTCCAAAATATATCACCTACAGTTTGAATAATTAACTAACTAGAAATAATACAAGTCATTTTTAATTAAGTTTCAAAGTTGTCCATTTTGAATTGCAGCTCTGTAAATTGTACGGATAGAAAATATTTCGCTCCATACACTTGCTGAGTTCTAGATTTTAATTAAGCTTTTATTTTTAATACTCATTTTATTATCTGGTGTATTAAGAATGAATAACAATTAAGGTTTTTCTTTTTCTGTGGTTTTGAGGAGGATTAAGAATTGAAACGGAATATTTAAAAATAAAATATCTTTTTGTAAAAATATTTGATAATAATTTCAAAACATTTTTATTAAGCTTTCCTTTGTTACACTCATTGAAAACGACACATTAAATAAACTTAATCGTCTGAGATCTAATATTTTTACATTTAATTTCAAAATATTTTCATAGAAAAACTTTAGATGGAAACATTCATATCTTGTAAGTAAAATAATAATTTATTACAGAATGATTGACATATTTAAATTCTAGCATTATTAATTTATGCTTGAAATATTTTACTTAATCAAAGTAAGAATCTGTTTAAAAATATTTGAAGGCATTAATTGTACTTCTGGAATTAGTTATTCTCTAATTGAAATTTTTTTCTTAAATACAATTTTTAAAAAGATACATTTAGCATATGCAACTATGTTAATCCATTCAATCCAACTGTAAGATTTCAAATAGATTTTTTTTTTTCTTTTACTTTTAAAAATTGGGATGCTATCAAAGTTTTTCAAACCTTATAATTTTTTTCTTTCTAATACAGCTGGCAAACATTTAGGCATCTTGATCTTGTATGTCTTAAGGCAAGCGCTGCACAGACGCTACTCACTTTGCATTACCCAGGGGCGCGTGTAACTTGAAGGTAAGCCCACGGACGCGGATTAACAATGCCCCCGCAACGCTCTACAATCATATTGGAGTGGGACCAGCAATACGTAAC
>BPLR01001163.1:0-29995 GCA_021605095.1 Caerostris extrusa
GCAGGAGATGATTAGCCAAACACTCCACTACCCTGACTTTTACACCACTCCAGCCAAAAACATAATGGCGCTATGGAGTTGTAACACAACCTGACCCAGATCCACCATCGCTTTCCCCACTGTCTTGAAACTTCAGGAGGGCATTGTGATGAGGTGTTGTATTCCACAAGGGTATCAGGTTGATAATTTGATACTCAGCATGCCTAGGCGTTGTAAGGCCTGTATTGCATCGTCGGGAGACGTACTCCATATTAACCATCATACTAACCATGTTATACTGTTTTTTTGTAAATAGGTTCTTTTTTTGAAATTTGCTCCAGGGAGTAAAAATCGCATTTTTATTAATTATGTCAAACATATAGCACCTTTTTTTGCTCTTTACCTTTTGTTTAATAAATAGACTTTACAGATAAGTCAAATTTGTTCTTGCTTCTGTCTCTTTTTTTGCCTGAACTTCATTATCCTTAATTTATGGACACGAGTGTATATATATATATATATATAATTTTTTATTTATACGATGCTTAAAATAAACTTTCAACTGATGAATTTTGTTTTCACAAATGAATAGTGATTAAAATAATTAAAAACATAACAAAAATTGTACATATAATCTTCTTTGATTAGAACAATATAAATATGTTCAAATTTGACAAAGAATTCCTGAATAGAAATTATATTCCAGCTAAGAAAGATGCCTAGAGGATTTTAAAAATTTTTTTCTCTAAGTTAATATTAATTTATTGGATAAAATAAGATACTAATAACAATTTAATGGCATATATATAATTTATGGGCAACTTGAATAGGTTTTGAAATGAAAAATGAGTAGCTAAATCAAAAACAAAAAAATATTTTTACAATATACTGCAAATCAATGCAGTAATCAATGAGAAAGGAAATAACAATTAATATTTTTTAACGCATAGAATTAAAAATTCCTTATATGATACTGAATTATGTACTGCATATTTCCGCCTATATGTATATTTCCTATATATATATTATACTGTATATTTCCGCATTTTTTTTCTTCACAAAATTTTACTCAAAATTCAAAACTAGTATAAGCCGAAATGCTAAAAAAAAAAAAAAAAAAAAAAAAAATTTCTATAATGTTCAAACATGTTACCATGAGGACGAATATGTGACCAAACATATAAAATGGGTGGGATATTTTCCAATCGAATTGCTGTACAGTAAAGCACCAGACGTCAATGACGATAGTTAACCCTGGTAACCTGGTGAGTAGTTAGTATAATTGTTTTATTCATTTATTGCCTAGTATACAATCTGTGGTATCTGGCCAGTCTTTATTTTCTACGTAATTTTATTTTTTTGTCTGAAAGATAAATGGAAGAGAAATTCTTACATGGCAAATTTCAAACTATAAGCAATAGCGTTTGCTGAAAAGGTTTTGGTACTTTTCCGTCAACAAGGTGCAAAATTCGCCAACATCAGAATTTTCATTTTGGCGACGACGCAGCACACCAGCAATAAAAAGCCATTTCGAAAATCAAACAACTTATTTAGCTCATTTCATTTACAAGTATATGGAATTATCTTTTTCTTCATAAACTTAAGAAATAAAAACGTACTATAGTTAGTAATATTTGGCGATTTATCGCTTATGTCCGGCTAATGGAAAAAATACTTACATTTTTTGCGAGATTAATTTAACCATATATAAGAGGACCAACCATAATTTAGCTTTAACAAAAGTTCTAAAATTTCTCATCTTATACAAGGAAATATACAATAAGCTGCAATGCAATACGATATTTTTAAGCTGCAAATCATAAAAAATTAATATTTCTCTTCGAATAAGATCTAAAATTATGTAAATTCTAACAAGAAGTTTCATCGGATATATTATCTTTTAAAAACGAATTGCACAAGACTATTAACTTCTGGATTATCATTTTAAATATAAAAATTTTTTTGAAAAGTGGTTTATTTATTCACTCATTCACTGAAATGTTTGAGGTTTTGAGATTATTGTTTCCAATTGAATCAACTAAAACTTTTTTGACATAAAGGATATAATATGATATTGACTATGTGGAGAAAGTCTAACCTAAAACCAAATAAAAATGAAAAGTCTAGCCTAAAAGTAAATAAATGTGAAAGTCTAGCCTGAAACTAAACAAATGTAAAAGTGTAGTCTAATACCATCAACTCGTTTCATTCGGAAAATTAAACTTACACCACTTTTAAATAAATCAGTATTGTAATTGTAATATTAGTGTCTAATATTACAATTACAATAGTACTAGCATGTAATATTACTTACCATAGTGTGAAATTGTTGCAAAGGTGTGGAAGAGTTCTGTATGTAGAACTGGAGAGCAGAGACTGTGATGTTATCACTGATACTTTCCAGTTTCTCACTGACATAATCACTGAAGTCAGTCCAGCTCCATTTATCCAGGTCATGCAATACTTTAGAGGAGCCCGATTCTTGAGCAGCAGAACCTGTGGTTAAAGAAAAAAAAATTTTAATTCATCGGACAATTTCAAAGCTGTTAATGTAGAATAATTGGCGTTAATTTAGCGGTTTTAGTCTTTGCATACAAGCATTGAAGTTTCAAATAAAGTTAATTTAAAGACAATTTAGTTTGTTTTTGTTCGTTATACAAACTATATTAATGAGAAGTTATTGATTGGGACAAATATTATTTAATTATTATTTTTATATTACTATAGTGCTACCATACCAAAATTTATATTCTATACAAAAATTTTTTTATTTTTGTTATGAACTTTACAGATTTTTAAATGTAATTATGCCATGTCGATATGGCTGTCAATGTGGCGGGAGAAATGGACCCTCCAGACTCTCTGGAAGGATTAGCCGCCTTTTTCGATCTGATTACGTGTCAGCATTGACCTCACCAATGAAAAAAAACCTACAGGCCAGAGATGGATTTTAAGAGGGAAATCCAGCCAATAATGAATGAAGGGCGTGTGGTCTCGAAACATAAAAAACATGAAGACATCAAAGGGTAAAGAGATTGGAGTAGAAGAGAGTAATCGAGAAGCAGAGATTGAGAGAGAGAACAGTGTAAATCATCACAACTATGGAATGAGAACATTGATTTGTGTGTGGGAGCAAATAATTGTCCCCATTATGGATTTTGTCAATTCGGAAGAAAGAAAGGTTTCCCTATAGTGTGTGCAACGACTTCTGCCGTGAGTCTAGTCCAGGATAAGAAGCTTTCTGCTAGCAATGGCGGTACCACCGTAGACAAGGAAGAACCCACCCCTTTGCTTAGTCCCTGCTGCCTCGTCCTTTTACGCAAGTATTTAAATTTCAATCGACTTTGTGTCCAGTTTCCCATGCCGTCTGATGACAACAATATATCAGTATATGCGAGTGATTTTTACTTTAAATAAACTTTTACTTTTGAAAAGCTCCACTTCGCCAGCAGTTGCGTCATATTCACTGGGAAAGGATTTGGGCTAGATAACCATTGGGCGCCACTATTGTGAGATAAGACTCATATTTTTTTATTACATTATTATTCAGATACATGATCCATGTTTTATAGATGTTGTAACATAATGTTAATTGTATGATGTATTTTTAAGTACAATTTGGAAATAATAATATATATTATATATTTTAAAACTTTCAAAATGCATTTGATTTATTTCAAGTTTATGTTTTTCCCTCTCCAATTATTTATAAACCACTGAAGGCTTTCAAACTAGTTAATGCATATGTGGTAAGGGTTATTGCGGTTTTATTATTGAATGGGTTATTGTGGTATTTTTACTATTTATTGTGATGTGAACAGTCGGATTAACATATTCTGTCTTGATATGAGTAATTATCATGAGTTTTTTAGCTTAAAAGTCTAAAACAACACCACAATTATTAATAAAAACTGGTACAAATAATTCTATTATGTGTCTTTCAGTTTGATCTTTATTGCTCGATTTCTTTTGTGATTTTGTCTGATATGATTTGAACTGGTTGGTTTGATAATTTGAACTATTGATAACTTTTGTAATTTGGATATCTAGATTAACAAGGGTAAAAAATAAATGTGAATTTTTTTAAAATATTATAATTTTTAAAAAATGTTAAATTTTTAATATTATGTTATATATATTATAATATAATATCACAGATTTTATCAAAATATATCAATTTTATTCAATGATTATATCATATTTTTGTCAAGTTATAACTATTTTTTTTTTAAAAATTATATAAAAAAATCAATAAAAATCTTTTTGTGAGCAACAATGTTTTTAAACAATGCATTTTTTTTTTCCAATTAGCTACTTACCAATGACAACAGGGACTTGCTGAATATCATCTTCTTTCCACATGTGGTAAGGAGTATTGTAAAGTATATTTCCTATGAAAAAAAATAATAATAATAAAAAACAATGAAATTAAATGTATTAGAAAATTATAATATCTCTTCGCTTCAATAAATATTTCTGTTTTAAAAGAATACTTTGAAATACATAAAAAATTTGATTGAGATTGAAGAGAAAAATATATATTTATGTTTTGTCTATAATTTTATATATTTTTAATTATTAATCCCTGTTATACATAATTTAACTGCTAATGTTTTTATTTTTCTTGAATAAAAGTTATTAACATACATTACATTATCTAAATGCAAACATAATTAGATATATAAAACTCGAAAAATTAAAAGAAAATAATTAGTCCAACACTGCTTAATTTAATTACCACTTGCTTAAAATTATATTAAAAACATTTCATACTGAAAGGATAATTGAAGTTCATGACTTACAGAGAAACCATTATTAACACAAAAATTGTCTGCAAAACTATATGATTCTATAATATTTGGTAGAGTGTTTTTTAACCACTATATTTGATTCGTGAATTTTAAGAGTTAAAAGAACCTAAAATCTTCTTTTGAAACATATAAAACTTGCTAATTATATAATTTAACAGAGAACTTAAAATTATTAATTGATATTCATTAATCTGAATATTATTGGTGGGTATTTTACAACCAAAATTATCTATTTTAAAAATGTTCGAGGTTTACCATCAACAACAGCCATAACAGGGTTTTGTTCCTCTTCAGAACTTGGCAGATCTGTTGACCAATCAGAATACCACAATCCAGGAACTGCTGCCAGTATTTCTTCAGATGTTTTGTTGTACAGGCAGGACACATTGTCACAGTTTAATTTTCTGTAACAAAATATGTATTGGTTTAAATTCTCATTTTCATAAAAGCAATAATTGTTTAATAGCTAATTATTAGAGATCAGCAGGATTTAGTTCAAATCTTGGTTAATCCACTTGAAGACAAGTGGTGCCTAGGTATATGCTCTTAATCTGTTCCAGATTCTTTTTATATCAAAGGATTTTTTTCCATAAGAAATCGAAGAAAAATTATTTATGGATTTATTTATGAAAAAGAAATCCTATTGTTATAAACTTGTTTTACATTGGTGTTATTGTATAAAAATAATTTATACTCTGCTCAATACTAAAATACATAAATACAAACGCATAAAAACACAGACATACATAAAAATTCTCAATTTTAATTTTCTCTGTATCTGGTTGAGGATCAAAGGTTTAATGTATATTAAAAATTTGCCCCATCTTTTTTTTTTTTTTTTTTTTTGCCTTCTCTTCGGGATGCTACGCAAATGTAAAACTGTCTGGTCATTCAGACAGTAATTTACAAATTATTTGGGCTGAAGCGCGTGAAAACGATGTGTAATGCTGTTGTAACTTTTTCAGCAAATTGACCATGTTTCTAATTCATTCCTCTTCACAATAAAAAAAAGAATGCAATGTTTTTAACATCAATAATTCAGATCAAAATAAATGGTGACACACACAAAATTTATTAAAGTATTTATTTTACAGTAATTTCCATAATTCATATTCCAATTGCTAATTGAATGTGTCAAATTCTAACTGATTTTGTAGTGGCTTTGCCATGAATATTTAAATATATCGTCCCGTTCAAGAGGAAAAGCTAGTTGCTTTATATATAAAAAAATCCTAAGCATTTAATCTATATTTAACTATCTTGACTGATGGTAGGCATAAAATGGCAATAAAAATATTCACAGAAGAAAACAATACTAAAAAAGATAAATGCGATATTTTTGGTAGATTAAAATGCATTATATAAAAACTAATGGTTCTTTATATAAAGATAATGGTGCTGCATAAATGATGATGGTACTATGTTATTTAATATTGATAGTTACTTGTACACAATTTTATTACATTGATAAAGATGGAATATATTAGACGCTGAGATCATCATTAAAATTAGGAATATATTAGGTTAGGTGAGCGTCTGACCTGATAATGTAATAAATGGAGCCCTTTTAAAAACAGTAACCGTAGCCTAATAGGCTTCACAAATCTCAGGCTATTAATAATTGATTTGAAAGATTTTAACTGTTAAGACATGGAATCCCTAATAGAAATATGCCACTTCGGTTAGGTCATTAATTTTATTGGACCGAAGCACTGTCACACAATATATTTGCACATAGAAAAAAAGAAAGCCTGATCTCAAATATCCCATTCATTAATTACAAAAACATTTTGAAATTCATGCTTCAGTGTTAGGATAATGAGGGAATTCATACCTGAGCATTCCTGCGTTATCGGTACTGATTTGTTCCAAACTCTTGTTGCTGAAACGCGCAGAGGGTGCAGTGAGCCACATTTGACTGAATAAGCCTTTGGCTTTCTTAGAGGACAGAAGGGCGAGTCCGGCAGTAGCCGAGCCACCGTGAGCTAGTACTGTGATCTGAAATAATGTAAAAAACATTCATTTACAATGCAATAAAAAGATAGCATATTTATTTCATGTTCGAAAATATTCCAATTAAAATTTAAATAAATAAAATAACATTGAAGGGCATAGGGCTAATAACACTACCCCGTAAAAAAAATTAGGCACTTACGTACTAACGGTACCATGGCGACAGACTTGGCGTTTTTAAGTGTCGCCAATGGAACCCATGCAGATTTGGCGGTTTTCCAGTGGCGCCAATACAGTAACCCCCTGCAGATTTGGCGCTTTTTAAGTGGCGGCAATCTTAACGGCTGTAGATTTGCTGAGTTTCGACGCCATATTGTTGTGATACAAAAATGCGTATTTGGGATTTGCCAGAAACGGAGCACGATGCAATTTTATTTTTCCAGGAGCGAAATATTTTATCAAAACAACGAAAATGTCCCAATTCCCATGACATGAAACTTTATTTTGGTGAATGTAAGTTTTGGAAATGCAATTTCAGTCAGTGTGCTCATCGTGTGGGATTCCGAAAAGACAACTGGTTTGAAGGAAGCAGAATTCCATTTCGTACAGCTTTGAGATTCATATATTGATGGTGCGAGGAGTTGACGTCGATTAAATTTTGTGAAAAGCAACTTGATATATCGGATAAAACTGTTATAGATTGGAACAGAATTATGTGTCTTGGATATGGTGAATAAACCAAAAAAAAAAAAAAAAGGTAGGTGGACCAGATTGCATTGTGGAAATTGATGAAAGTTTGTTTACTAAACGTAAAAGTCGTTGTGGTCGGCATTTTTAAATCGTTTTGATTTTAAATGAAGTGTTTTATATATTTTATTGTTTTGATTTTAAATGAAGTGTTTTATATATTTTATTGTTTTGAATAAAAATACTTTGAAAGCGTTTTGATTGTTTTTTAAGTGTGGATTGGCGCCACTTAAAAACCGCCAAATCTGTAGCGGCGGTTGGCGCGTTTTCACTAATTGTCGCCAAGGTACCGTTAGTACGTAAGTACCAAAAATTATTATATCCTATATAATCAGTTATCCTATGTCGAAATCTGTCAGCAGACAGACAGCCTTGGCCCACCATGGGGCTGTTGCGTCAATGATGAAGAAGAAAATGACATTGAAGTAGAAATTAGGCCTATAAAGCTATTATTTTAGTTATCTATTAACTTGAGAATGATAATATTGTAAAGTAGGTGTTATGCAAGATCTTATCAGTACTGTAAAAACTATCAATTATTATCAATTAAATTCGCCGGATACTCACTTCCCATGAATTTATACAGGGCATGAATCATAGAATTGGCGATGAGCATAAGGGTGATAGTTGGCATGAAGAAGAACAAAAATTGCCATAGAACATGGGCTCGCCAACCCAGGGAAAATCTCAAAAACACTTATGTAGGGCATGATGTCGAGCGGGAACCACACAGAGTACAACAATAAGAATAAAAAACAGTTCGAAAAAGAAAGGATATGGTTACGATTATAATTGTCACGGTACCGAACATCATTGCATAGTTAACAACTGAGAAACGATTGACAGACTTTCTCAAAGATATCGGATGTGCTGGTGATAATGTCTGCAGCCGCGATGATTATTATCTGTGCTATGGATATCCCTCACCACATTTCATAAACGATTGACCCAAGATGATTCCAAAAGAAGTCCAAAGGACTGTGGTCCGGGTGCGTGGAGTACAACAGGCCCGAAACATCCAATCCATCTCTTACGATATGTAGATAGAAATGGCTATGAACTGCGATGAAAAAATATGCTGGTGCACTATCATGCATGCACCACATGTTCTGCTGCACTGTTACCTGCCACACCTTGCATAAGTATTTCCGCGATTTTCAGCGACTAGACTTGGAAACTCTATGGCAATTTCTTCTTGTTGCTTACTACCATCCCTCCGAGTTCGCTGACAAGTAAGAGAACAACACTCTGTATAAACTTAAAAACATATAAGGGCTATTTTGCACTACATTGCTAAAGACTCCAGTGTGTAGTCAAGATGACTTTGCTGTCAGCAAACTGCACTTATCTCGAACCATATTTACAAATGATTTAAGAGTTTTATCCTGGCAGAAACATGAACATAATTATGATATATGTGATTTTAATTGACTTGTGCATAATACTAACCAAACAATTAACAAAGAGATTCAGTCTCTTTAAGCAATATATGTTAAGCGGGGAAAAAAAAAAAACATGTTTGTAATGCTCCGAATTTTCTAATTTTTATCAATTTCCTTCATTTTTTTCCGATAAAAAGGAATTAAAAACTTGCTTCGTTCTTTAACCAGTTAAATCTCACGATAAATTTCTTTAATTGTGCCATGAAACCATGGTTATTGATAAAGAATCCAAATGTGCAATCAATATGATTTATGTATGCAAATGTTTTGACATATTTTCAAGTTGTTGAACAGAATAGGTTTAATGAAATTTTACCACACAATTCTGTTAATAGTTGTGATAATAAATACAAGCATACGCTTATGAATTGCAAATGCATTAAAATTTAATACCTTTTGAGGATCACCACCGAAACTTCTGATATTCCTCTGAACCCATTGCAGGGCAGCCAACATATCCATGATTCCGTAGTTGCCAGAAGTCGGAGGTCGCATTCGGTTGGTCAACAGGTCCAAAACTAGGAAGCCTAAAGCGTTGGTGCGGTAGTTGAGGGTGACAAAAGTTACATCTCTGCTGTCAGCAATAGATGCCGTGGGTCTCCAATTCACATCATCCGCAGTGTAACCCTTCAGAGGATGGTCTCCAGGAATGTAGAAGACCACAGGTCTCAGCACCGGCGGGGACAAGCTAGGGGTGACGATGTCCAAGTAGAGGCAGTCTTCACTCATCTCCAAGTTCTGTCCAGGAATTGGTTTCTGGTAACAGATTGCGCTTGAGTTGTATGCTTCATAGGTTCCGGTCCAGCACTCGTTGAAACTGGAGGCTTGCATGGGTGGCTTCCATCTCAGTTCACCCACGGGAGGCAGGGCATAAGGTATGCCCTTGAAAACGTAGATTCCGTTGTCCTTGTAGCCCTTCACTGGTCCGCATTCGGTGATCACCAATGGATCTCCAAGTGGTCCTCTGGAAGATTGGTCGGATGCCGTAAGAGTAGTCACCAAGACAACGAGTGTCAGGACAAGGATGATGCATGCGAGGCTAATCAGTACGCGCTTCATGTAGACTCGGTTTTGAACTTCTCGCACTTTAGCGGATTCAGCAGCGGCATCGTTTTCGTCGGTGATGGCCACGGTGACGTCAGTGCCGCTGTCAGTCTTTTCATTCTTGCCGTCTTCTTCGGGCTTGATTTCGGCGGGTTTGCCGTCCTTGGACAACAGTTCGGTGCCAGCTTCCACATCCTGTTTAGCAGCTTTACGACCGCCGAACAGCCTAGAATAAACAATACCTTATTATTATCACACCTTATCATGCCAATATATATGAAAATTTGGTAAATAAGTCCCACATATAATAGTTCACGATTAGATTTTTGGCTATAATGATTTTTTCCCCCATTTTATTATTTTATTTTACTTTCAGCATTTCCTAATAACTTAAAATAAGAAATAACAGTTATACAAATTTTTATTAGCATTAGAAACTATATTGGTAATTTTTTTTTGTAAGTATGCAAATAAATGTTTATTTTACAATTATGTATGGCTTAATCGTTTAATTAATTTCACTTATAGTTAGCAAATACTTAAGTTTGGTAATAATACACCACAGTACAAAGCAAAAAGGCTAAAATATTAACACTGGGAACAATCTGATTAAAGATTTAGTTACAAAATTGGTGAAACTTTCAGAAAAAAAGTTTTTAATATATGTTACTAAAATTTTTTGGAGATCTAATGATTTCTTTTCGTGTGTGTGTGTGTGTGTGTGAGAGAAGATACGTTACATTAACGATTTAAAAGTTCAGTTTGCATTTTACTACATACAGTGAATATTTCTTTCGACTTTATGTCTGTGATATATTTTTGCAACTATTAAGTACATTTTATGTTAATTATTTTGTTTTGCTTTCTCATTTAAAAGCACAATTCGACAGTATAGTAAAATTATTGTAAATATTCAAAGTTTAATTTTTATTAATTTATTGTCTATTTGATATGATTTATAACGAAAAATGCTTTTGTTTCGTAATAATATGCCCCCTGTATAAAGCAAAATGCTAAAAATATAGCCATGTTGGTGACAAAATTTTAATAAAAATTTTTATTTCCGGAAATGTACAATGCTTTTATTTTGCAAATAATAAACGATCAAATGTACAATATTTGGTCTACATTTGATCCTATTGATTCATGTGATCTGCATTCAAAATGATTGCCAGAGTTCCATGCACTTACTTCTGAAAGAAACTGGGCGCTCTCTTCTTAGCAACGACAACTATCTCTTCGTCTTGCTTTTCGGCTTCTCCGTCTGTCTCCGCCGTCTTCTCTTCTTCCTGAGCGGACTTCTCTTCAGCCTCCGCCTCTTTGTCAGGGTTCTTCAGGTCCCCTTTACCATTCTGGGGGCCTCCTCGTCCTTAGGGAAGGGGTCTTCTCCACCTCGATCTCTTTCTCGCCCTTCTTCTCCTGTTCTTCAAGTTCGGCCGTCATTGTGGCAGATGCTCAACTGTTTGGAGAGAAGACACTTTAAAAACCCATGCTTAAACTGGTAAAGAAAGAAAATTGTATAAAAAATTATATGCATAAAAAATGGGAGATTTTGATTCGCAATGATTACAGTAGCTATCACAAGAAATTATTTGTATTTCATATACACAGTCCAGTCACATTAATGTGACCACCACCTACTTTCGACGTCTACGTGAAATAACCAACCACAAACAAAAAGCAGATGGCAGCACATTGCAGTGGAGTGTATACAAAGGATGTCCTAGGACATCGGAAAGCATTTTAATTGTTAATTACCTTGATCGAATTGCAATAGGTCAGCTCTGCCAAAGGTGGTTATTCTGGCTTTTGACAGGTGGTCACATTAATGTGACTGGACTGTGTTTATTGGCACAATGTAGAAATTAATGTATAACCAGACTATATTACTATTATGCTGTTATATTATACTGAAATGTATAATATATTCTATTATAATGTATGGCACAAACAAACCAGAAGAGAGGATTTTAAGAGGTAGAAAACATGAATCTATTAGCCTGATTGTCGACTCTTTACATAGTCACAATCACCACCTCTTCATTTCTGAAAGCATTGATTATAATGTAAACAGAGAATTCAAATCTAATTCTCCCAGCCCACTAGATGCACGTAATACCACTGATTCCTCCCCGGCATACTAGATATACGTAATACGACTGATGATTCCTCCAGCACACTAGATGCACGTAATACCACTGATTCCCCCAGCCCATTGTTCGTAACACCCCTGTTTCCCCCAGCACATTAGATGTAGTATTACTACACTAGATTTACCATAATACCACCGTACTGTACGTAATACCATTGAGTCACAAATAAAAAAAAATTTATATATATATATATATATCATCTCCTTTTTTTTTAATTTTTTTTTTTTTTACTTGGTCAATTTTTTAAGCTATTAAAACATTATTTACACCATAGCTTGTCAAGGTGATATTAAAATCACAGAGTGAAAAATCACGGTGATGTCATCTTCGATGCATGCCAAATATGTTTTTTTTTTTTTTTTTTTGCTTTCATATGGAAGAGTTTAATATAAAAAAATTAAATGCTTTTCATATAATTTTCATAACTCGTGTGAATTAAAGTATTTTCATGATATTGAAAATTTTCACGAGTAATTTATTTACAAAAAAAAATTGATATGATAAATAAATGCTTTGAAAATTCCAGTGAGAACAACAGCTTTAAGGTTAACGGTCCCATTTGTATTATAAATACTTCTGATTTAGAATCACGATGAAGCAATGATATGAAAACTTAAGCTCGCATTTTATTTTCGAAACTGCAAACATTATACATTTTTTTTTGTTGTTGTTGTTTATGTCAGACAACAACAGTCTGAAAGCTTTTCTCCAAACTAATTTATTTGCAAATTTTTCGAAGAATGTTTTAAATTGCATAATAAATAATCTTTTTTTTTTGATTAGAATTATTATGCTAATAGCATGTGATGTAGAATGGATTATTTTTATTTGGTGGATAGAGATTTTAAACTAGGTTATTACGAATATAAATGAGGCATCTTGAAATTAAATGTCTTGACTACAAGTATGATAACATTCACCAGCTTTATTTTTAAAATTATAATGATTAATGATTTTCTTTTACAATAACATCGCGCAGATATTTTTATCTACGGTGAACCAATCGTGTAAAACATCTAAACATTCACATACTCAACACTTGATTGATTATCACTTTAACCACGATGAACCGTGTAATAATATGAATCGATAACCGTGAAAGACATCTATATACACTCACATACTCAACACTTGATTGATTATACCTTTAATCACGATGAACCAATCGTGCAAAACATAAACACTCGCATACTAAACACTTCATTATTATTTTAACCACGATGAACCAATCGTGCAAAACATCTAAACACACAACACTTGATTGATTATCTTTTTAAACGCGATGAACCGATCATGTAAAACATCTAAACATTCAGCACTTGATTGATTATTCTTCTTATGTTAATTTAATTACTTCCCTAGAGAAAACAGATTTAAATCATTAAATTCATTTCAATGCTTTGTGGTTATTTTCCCAAACTACGCAATTAAAGTAAAATAAAAGACAAGAGTTTTCTAACAATTTAATTTTTAAACAAACCCCGATATAAAACCATTTACACAACCACATCAAAAAATGAAATATATTTATTTCAACCATTTTCTAGGAAGTCGCGAATTTTATCATTAGCCGTATGAGTCAAGAACATAAAATAAAGAAATAAAAAAAAGCACAGCCTATAAATTTCATCCATTGTAACTATAAAAGGGCTTCAGAATATATATAAAAAATAATAATGATAGAAATGCAGTGTCAATATATTAAAAAGCTTATTTCAAGAAAACTCCAACAAAGAAATGAAGAAATATGTAAAAATCTCAAAACCAGCCATTGTTCTCAATAACGACTTGCGAACAATATGTGATAAGCAGCAAGGATATTAAGCTAAGGCACTCGCAAAAAGCTCAAGTGCAGCTTTAATGTCCACCCCCAACCTTCATTAAACGTCGCTGGGGCGTACCATAATGGAAACTCATTACTAAACCATTCACGTAACGGGTGGCTGGCATATGGAAGGGGACGGCCAACAATGAATTCTGCCGGAAGGAACTATAGCTCCAGAGAACCAGCTGTGATCGTAATTTTATCCTTGGTAGGGTAATGGGTCACTTGAGCTGCAAATTGCCTCAAAAAAGATTAATTTATTTTTATTTCTTGTATGTAGTATTCAGTTATTTCCTTTTATGAGTTAATGTAGTCGATAACGATTATTGAGTGAGAATCAACAAAAAACCGGTTATGGAATCGATATTCTTAGAATGTTCAAAAATAAAGAAAGTAGGTACAGGCAGTCATAAATTGAAGAACGTTAGTAATTGGATTCTATTCAAATTTAATTCAGCTTGTAAATGTATAGAGTGATTAAAATTTCAGGAGATACGAAATAAAATGGCTGCAAATAGGTTACAATTTAAATAAATGTGTGCGTTTGTGTGGTATTATATGTATTAATTGGGGCCTGAATGGCCGAGTGGCTAGCGCTCTGGCGCTCGGTACGACACGTATCGGGTTCGAATCCCGGCGGTGCCATGGATGTTTGTAGAGGTTCGGAATCCACTTTAAACCGTAGGTCCTGGTCCTAATAGGATCGTAGAACGCTGCGGGGGCATTGTTACTCCACGTCCGTGGCTTATCTTCAAGTTACACGAGACCCTGGGTAATGCAAAGTGAGTAACGTCTGTGCAGCGCTTGCCTTAAAGGCATCCAAGACCAAGCTGTCTAAGTGTTTGCCAGCTGCATTAGAAAAAAAAAAAAAATATGTATTAATTGCATTGGATATAATTACGATTTTGCTAATAATTGAATTAGGGATAATAACTAAATAAAATTGATTAGAAATAAAATAAATAATAAATAATATTAAATCTCAAGATTTGATATTCTATTGATTGTATTCCAAATATAATTGAATTAGAACGACCATCAATACAGACATCTATGAAAATTTGAGTGAATCTTTCTTTTGAAATCATTGAATTTAAAACGCGTATTATTAAAGATCTCATTAATTATTATTCATTCACATTATTATTCAACATAATTATACTTTTGGAATACTCCAAACGCTTTTTATCAACATAATTACTTTTAAAAAATCTAAAATGGTTGTCCTTCTGTAAAAGGACAGCATCCTTTGTTTTTGGTGCCTACAACAATTGCGCATAATTCGTTGGCTTGTTATCAATACTGTTACAAAATCAAATACACGTACTTAAAAAAAAAAAAAAAAATCGAATATTGACTTAACGAAATTATAATACCAACCAACAGAGAAATACAAATACATTTTTTGACTCATAATAATCAAAAGGAAAAAAAAATAATAATAATAAAGAGCAAGACGGTAAAGTGCTTTCAACATATCTGTCAGTTAAACGACCAGTTTAGTTCTCAAGCGATTTTTTCCTCGCTCATTAGCATTTGATAATGGCAACGATTCAAAATCGTTTACTGCTTGCGGAACATATCATGACCGTCAGCTTTCGACAGCAAAATGGCGGTCTTGTATCGGAACAAAGGAAAATTATCTCCAAAGTCAGCTTTTCGGTGAGTCGTGTTGATGATGTCACAAGTGTCACGAAATGTGTAAGAATAACAAGGATATCTATGTATAGAGAATCACGCGAGGTAAAAATCAAAAAAATTGCTCATTGTTCTACCAGGATTTAATGAAACCGCTGTGTGATGATCAAGTGCGTTTCGTTCGACAACAAGGCAGATCTTTAAAAATTACAGATGGAGGTATCTGTTCTTTGTTGTAAAATTATTCATTAACTGAATGTATGTATTATGTTCGTGGCTCATTTGAGATCAACGCTATTTCTTAGTACTACAGATAAAAAAATTATGATATAAACAGATAATTATTCATTAATTGAATTAACAAACTATCGATTAACAAACTGCATGCATTTAAAAAAAATGGTATAAAAAGAAATTTACGTATAATATCGAAGAACTGAATATATGCATGTGCTCATGATTCTTTTGAGATCAACGCTACTTGTTAGAACTACAGATTAAAAAATTCTGATATAAATAATAAAATTACTCATTAATTGAATTAATAAGCTGTCGATTTATATCATTTAATAGAAATTTAAGTATAATATCAAAGAACTGAATGCATGTATTGTGCATTTGATGATTCATTTCAGATCAACGATATTTGTTAGAACTACAGATTAAAAAATTTCTATGAAAAATAGTATACAGAAATTTACGTATAATACCGAAGAACTGATGTGTGTATTGTGCTCATGATTCATTTGAAATCAACGCTATTTGTTAGTACAGCAGATAAAAATTTTTGATATAAATAGTACAATTACTCATTAATTGAATTAATAAACTGTCAATTTATATCATTTAATAAAAATGGTATGCTGAAATTTAAGTATAATATCGAAGAACTGAATGTATGTATTGTGCTGATGATTCATTTGAGATCAACGCTATTTGTTAGAACTACAGATAAGCAATTCTGATATAAATAGTACAATTACTCATTAATTGAATTAATAAACTGTCGATTTATTTCATTTAATGAAAATGGTATACAGAAATTCACGCATAATATGAAAGAACTGAATGTATGTATTGTGCTGATGATTCATTTGAGATCAACGCTATTTGTTAGAACTACAGATAAGCAATTCTGATATAAATAGTACAATTACTCATTAATTGAATTAATAAACTGTCGATTTATTTCATTTAATGAAAATGGTATACAGAAATTCACGCATAATATGGAAAGAACTGAATGTATGTATTGTGCTGATGATTCATTTGAGATCAACGCTATTTGTTAGAACTACAGATAAGCAATTCTGATATAAATAGTACAATTACTCATTAATTGAATTAATAAACTGTCGATTTATTTCATTTAATGAAAATGGTATACAGAAATTCACGCATAATATGAAAGAACTGAATGTATGTATTGTGCTGATGATTCATTTGAGATCAACGCTATTTGTTAGAACTACAGATAAGCAATTCTGATATAAATAGAACAATTACTCATTAATTGAATTAATAAACTGTCGATTTATTTCATTTAATGAAAATGGTATACAGAAATTCACGCATAATATGGAAAGAACTGAATGTATGTATTGTGCTGATGATTCATTTGAGATCAACGCTATTTGTTAGAACTACAGATAAGCAATTCTGATATAAATAGTACAATTACTCATTAACTGAATTAATAAACTGTCGATTTATTTCATTTAATGAAAAAGGTATACAGAAATTTATGCATAATGTCGAAATGTAAATAAAAATCGGAAAATATAACGAGTCTCTATTCATAGTATGAATTTTCACAATATTGTTACAATTTACAGTATAGTAGAAAAAACATTTTTTAATCATAAAAATATTATATATTTCCGATTTGTTGAAGCCAAGATAGTGTCAAAATAGTATTTAATGGTTTGCCATTTTGAAAATGCATGTTATATCTGAGATTGTATTATATTCTCAATATTGCCAGGCCCGACTCGTGGCAACGTGTGCCACCGGTGAGCATTAAAGCTGAGGTTCAATCCGCTGGGAGCTTTGTTGTAGACACTGTTTCAAAAAACGAGGAGACTCATGACGTTTGTGATGTTCAGCCTCTTTCTTCGTGAGTCGGACTACCTGGAGTTAGTTTTCCACGTTTTCTCACATGCGATAGTGTATTTCTCACCTAATGGTCCTCCCGGAAGACACTGCCCACCCCCCCCTCCCTCCTTCAGCGACACACAACCAAGTCATACTTCTACCTACGAGTGTACCATCACAACGGAAACAGCCCCTTTTCCCTCCTTCCATGAATATGTTACTCATGGGATGTCCGTCCCGCACTGCAGGACACAGCGGATTAGACACACAACGCAACATACTACCATAATCTTTTATATGCTTCTAATATAAAAAGAATAGAATGAAGCATAGAAAAAATTCCTTTTGTAGCTGTGCTTTGAATCGTATATTTTGTTGTAGGTTTTAGTATCGCGTTAAAATCCACTTTTAGCATCGAAACAATTTCTGCATTCGATATACTTAATAGATTGCATTGGATTACAATGTTTATGTAATCAATAAATGCAAATTCTAAAGCGAAATTCATGAATTTTTAAATATCAATATAAATAAAAAAATTTAATATTTTTAACTTAAAAAAGTAATAGGTATGAAAGGTAAATTTTCATTTGAAATAGGTATGATTCCATTTGGCATAAAATTTTTAGATATAAATCTAAGTTAATATTCAGAAGACATATTTATGCAATTTAAATGTAATATTTCTTTTATTTCGCTAATAATTTTGAAAAGTACAAGTTATACTAATACAAACATTGTATTAGTTGCAGTTTTCTTTATCATAAAAATTATCCTGTAATCTTCAGTTGTTATTGCTTTAAAACCATTTAGAATTTAAAAGGAACTTAACCAAGATTTCATACTTGTTGGAAGACAAATAATGATAAATAAGAACACATTGTAAAAAAATTACAAGGCAATACATTGTACAAGGTGGTAAAATGGTCAATTAAAAACTATAATGTGTTCGTCTTCTGTTAGTTTAGATTGCAGATGAAACACAGCTATACGGTTTCATTTTACTAGATGTATAAATGAAAAGACATATTTTTAAGTGCAATACACTGAATAATAATTTGAAGTTCGAAAAAATTAATTTACTTTTTTATAATAATACTAGTAAAGATAAATCCACTTTAAAAATATTCGAAGTAACATATAATAACTTGGAAATTTTTCATCGATTTTGAATTAATTATTTACAAATTAGAAGCATACCCTAGAACCTATAATAATTCATATAGTAGTAAAATCGCAGAAGAGGGACCGTTGGGATTTGGCGTCAAAAATTCTTTTCGCCAAAGTCCGCCAAGTAACGGGTTGTGATTGTAAGTGAAGTGAATTGTAAATAGTACATGAAACCTTGGTTACCACATTTGACAACTTATCGCTCAGTTGGCGCCACAAAAAAAAATGCCAAATCCTAACGGCCCTTTTTTTTGCGATTTGGCCCATCTAGTCATTAGCTAATAAATACTTATTCATAATAATTAAATAATTCTAATAAAATAATTAAAGACATCCTAATTAATATAGATAATAATAAATTAATCGGAGATATGTATGAAGACTTCATGTTAAAAAATTCATTTATTTTTGCTAATCCCACGTTATGGAATAATTCCAGAAATGTTCAAAGAAAAAAAGGATTTGTGATAATATCAATGCGATGGATAATAAAGACAAATGAAGAAAATTCATAAACGAAAGGAACTTCATTAAGAAATTTTAATTACTTCAATTATCGAAAATTAAATATTGAATCATTTCAATCAACGGATTAGTTCAGATGGGGATCGTTACAACATTTAAGCCAGTTGAATTGAAGCGAATCAATACGAAAGTAATTTTTGTCTGTTGCCACCCAACTGAAACGAATTGGTTTTAAATTATCGTTTTGGTACAAAAGGTGCTGCAATTTAATAAAAAAAGTATTGATGTAGACAATAAATTGTGACATGTAGATCCATAATTAAACTTTTTTTCTAATTTTTTAATTCATTGTTTAATTAAAAAGTAATTAAATTAAATTAACAATTCAAATTACATTTGTGCTATAAAAACACAGTTTGAATTAACTTCAAGAAATAAAAACATTCATTAGTTTACATTAATCAATCTTTATGTTTTAAAATAATTACATCTTCTCCGATTATTTATTTTATTCAAAGAAATGAAAATTATGTGTTTCATATAATTTTTTAATATGTAGATCTATTTTTGCGAAATGATAAGTGGCATTCACTTCATTATTGATTTAAACGTAGTTTACTTTTCTACCCAAAGATGGCAGCACAATATTTTTCTTCGGTTATCACAAATTCTTTTTATCTTCCAAAATTTGTCATAAATCAGATATTCTTTATGGATCCTTATCAATAACATTTTTAAAAAAATTAATATTTCTTAAAAATAACAATATTTTTTTAAGTAGCACGTTTTAATTTTTAAATTAAATTTATTTTAATTTATAACAATTTTTAAAAGCATGAGTAATGGGCCCCTAAATATTCCAAGTTTTAACTAATTTTCAATACCTATTCCAAATCAATATTTTAGTGAGAAGGGTTTCAAGGTTAAGTTTCCCTTTTTACATTTTTAATTTTTGTAAAATTTTCACCTTAGATTCTGCTTAATTTATATTACTTATTTCAATTAATAAATTCTTACATGAGATTTAGTGCTAGATTAGTAGTGCTACTGAAAACGTCAGTTATTGATTTTGTCTGCTGTTGCCATCCGTTGACTCTTTGCAACAAATTTGAAATTAGTATTAGTACAACGAACTTCTTTTATTTATTATTCTTTTTTCCAAAACATCACTAAAAAAAAAAAAAAATCTACGAATAGTGGCATACATATTTAAATAAATAAATATATTATATTTATAATAGAATATTTAAGAATATTTTAAAAAAATCAATTTTAAATATATACATATATATTTCCGCTATAAATAATCCAACTTTTAAAACAAGTAAGTGATATTGATATAATTTATAAAAAAAAAAAAAAAAAAAAAAAAAAGTGCAATTTTAAAAAGGCTTATTAATACATACATAAAATTTACTTCATTTAATATCAATAATTTGTGCCAAACAATATGTGTTTTTGTTTTTAATTTCAAATAAATAATACAAAATTTTAAATGGTTGTAAAAACAGTTTTTAATAAAAAATAAAATATTGAATATTGAGAAATGAGTTACTAATAAAAAGTTTTACGTTTACCCGAATATTCCCAAATCTTACATTTTTTTCTCTAAAAAGGTGTTAATTAATTGCTTCTGTCATTTCCTTTACTAGAATTAAGCTTTTTAATTATTTTTTATCAAACACACCATGGAATTTTCTTTCTATTCAATATCGTTTCCCTTAAATCATTTTCCCCATCTTTCCACGAATTGCCTGCTACGGCATTTCTCAAAATTCTTTTTCTCGAACAATATCACTGACTTATTAGAAGGAACTTTTCCTCCTAACTTATTGGCTATTAAATACGATCCGCAAAAGCATAAATTGTGCACCGACAGCAACAAAACCCACTTCACTTCAGTACCTTCAGCATTTTTCCCCTTAATAATCGGCACGGCCTCTTTTCCTAATTATCGCGAACAACAACTTCCCCTTAATAAGAATTAGATAATTAATTTTCCTAAAGGCCTCGCCACTAGAGAAGCTAACGAAGCATGTACACCCCCTCAAGGTGGAAAGATTGCAGCAAATTAAATTTGTGTGCTTCAACCCCCTAACCCCAAATGGACTCGATCGCATGTACAATAATGCTGAATTAAATGCATTTGTGCAAGGGGGTTGACGTAGCGTAAGGATTTTGCTTCTCTTTTATCTTTTACCACGAATTCACTCTAGCAAATTGTCTTGGACGAGTTTAGTTTAAAATGCCCGAAATATCTCATCCTTTATATTTTGTGTATATATATATATTTTCAGAATGTTTATTGCAATTTCCATATTGGTGCATATTTAAATTGATTCAACTCAATATTTTTTAACAATAAAAAAGAAGTTTTTATGTTAACAACACAGATTATAATTGACTATCTTTCCTTTTAATTCAATATCATCACCATCATCATCATCAATAGCACGACAGCCCAGGGTGGGCCAAGGCTTTCTTTTGAAGAGATTTCCATGCATTCCTCTGGGTGACAAGGGTCCTCCAATTCTTAACCTACAGTAGAGCAAAATCTTTTTCACCTGCGTTCTGTCCATTACAACTTGGGTCATTCTCTTCCTTTTTGGTCCATGTGGCTGTGCCAAAACGAGCTTTTTGTAGAGGGTTTAAATCATTCATTCTAAATACATGAGCAGCCCAGTTTAATCTATTGATCTTAATAAATCTTATAATATCTGGGTCTTTATAAATTTCTCCGTTGTACCTTCTCCTCCAACAATCACTTTCCTTAACACCTCCAAGAATAGCTCTTAAAATCTTCCGCTCAAATAGACCCAAATGAGCCTCATCAGATCTTGCCAAAGTCCATGTTTCAGAGCCATAGACCAAAAATAGATCTAATAAGGATTTTATATATAACAAGAATTCAATTCAATATAACCCACATAATATCCGCTTATTTAAAACGCTGGTTCTATAATACTTGAAATTCCATGTAAAGTTACTGTTGCTCACATCAGACTTTTGTCTGAGCAAAATTTTTCGAACACTCATTTGTTTTGCATTAATTAGCATTATTTTAAGTGTTTTTTTTATGTGATTCAAAGTCAACCTATAGCAGTTAATCACCTATAAATTTTGATTTAATAATTTAAAATAACTGGAATGAGTTTAGACTAATATCTCAAAATAAAATGTCGGTATATGTAAAAAAATTTAAAGATAAATTATATACAAAAATACATCTATTCACATAAATGTGTTTAAATAAATATTGAACGATAGTATGAACAAATAAAAGGTATATTAAGGTTATGATTAAAATATAAGAATAATTAAATGGCGAGCTGTCAAGTTTGATATATTCACATAAATATTTTTAATTTTAGAAAAAAGCTTGCATGTTGGTATAAACAGTTTAGTTAAAAAAGTCACAACATTCACAATTACAAATATCAAATCTATGTAAATGGTTTAAACACCTGGGGTCAATGATAAGTTTAAATGGCGAGAAATTAAAAAGGATATATTAGAAAAATTTGTAATATTCTACTATATACAAAAGCTGCCCAGTATGTTCAATACAAAGAATATTCTTTTGTACAACATTTAATTTTGTTAGAATATCTATATATTACATTAAGAATATATTCGATATATTCTGTTTGTGTGTGTTGAATTTCTCTATGTATTTTTAAACTTATTCAGAAATTCTGGTACATGTTAAGGTCTAGTATGTTAGGTTTATTTTTTTTTAAATTAAAATCATTCTAACAGAAAATAATAATAAATCTGTTCATAATCTGTTATGAGAACTATTTACAACAAATTTTTCCAACAATGATAATAGCATGTCCGAACTGACATAATTTTATTCTACGTAGTACCATTCCATTGTAAACAGTAGTCCACGTCATTAACCATATATATCATTACGATGTATAAGATTATTTAAGGATTTATTTTTTATAAATGATTTAAGGATTTAAACAAATGTTTTAGAGATAGTAAAAATGAATCAAATTACCCAATCAGTTACATAATGATAGAAGAACTTCTGATTATATTATATAATTTAAAGTAATTTAAACAATTAATAGATAATTTTTGATTTATCAGTACAATCCATAATAATTTATTAAAATGAATAAATTAAATTAAATTAAATTAAAAACAAAAATTATTTAAAGCGATATTTTGAAAGCAAAACAATACTACGAATTCTAAGTAAAAAGTACAGTACCTACTTTTTAAGATTTCTTTCTTTCTTTTTCACAAAAACAATTATAAGCCAATTTATAAAGCGTTTATAAAAGCCACATTCTCTGGGACATTTTTTAAGTATTAATTGTAATATATCACGTTAAAACCTTCAGAAGTAACTAAGAACTAATTAATTAAATTATCACAAAAGAATTTTTTTGGTATTCTTTTTCTATCGTTTTTTTTCTTTAAAAAAATTTTTCTTTCTTTTAATTACACAACGATAACCAGGTATTAATTTCCCAAGCGATAAAAAAATAAAAAAAAATCCAAATTTATACACACTAGAACACATTTCATTTTTTTTCTTGCAAACGATTTCATTGTTGAAATTTTCAGAAATCACGCAATTATTAAAAAGAAAAAAACGATTTTAAAACATTACTTTTCAATCAAAAGAACTATTATTTTAGACAAGTAATTAAATAAGAGTTCATTCTAATTCCTTTAGAAATATGTAAAAAATTAAAAATGGTTACTAAAAACAAGAATATCTCTCTCTGTATTTTAGATGAATCCTAGAATATAACAAGTAATATAAAAAAAAAAAAAAATTTCTAAAGTCAATTCCTACTTTTTTTTTTTCACTCTATTGCAGAAAGTCCTTTATAAATAATTTTCATTCATTTTTTTTAAGTTTATCTGGCGCCCTCTATTATTAGATACATGCAACTTAAATGTAAAAAAAACTAAAATGAATGAATTAAATTTAATTACTGAATTAATTTTTGAAAAACTGTGTTAACATCCAGTATCATCCACTACAAGTTAAAAAAAAAATGTATGTGAACTTGAGTGGATGAATAAAAAGTATTTCATGAACGATTGAAAATTTGAACAAGATATATATAGGGAAAAGTGTGAGCTAATAGAAGGAATTGAATAATACAGAAGAAGGAATAGGGAAGAATATTCCAGAATATTATAGAAGGAACAAAAGTTAAACAATACTAATGAGAAAGGTTAATGAAACAAGTAAGATCTTGAACCCCACAGTACAAATAATAAAATGAGTGTTTTTATTCATTGATTGGGTGAGTGATCTTCTATGTGTAAACACCTGCTGCCGTTTTTGGCATAGTTCACTGAACCGGATAGCTACTTGGTACAATGACTGCTCTATCTGCCTACCATGCATAAACCTGGTGGCAGTGATGCATTGACCAGTGAATAACCACAACTGAATTTTTTTTTATCTTGAATTAAATTGATTCGATGTAGAAACGACTTTCAATAACGGTCGGTATAAGTCAATCTCAAATGAAAATCTTAAAATATTTGGCATCAGACATGCACAAGGAATAGTATCTTAATACTATTAGTACAGGGGATAATTGTGTCTTTATACTAAAAGCATATATAAAGATGCTATTATCTTTATATATAAAGATACTATTATCTTTATACTTTTTTGTCCTAATAGTATCTATACTATTATGGATCTGTGCTACTACTCTACAAGGAATAGAATCTTAATACTATTAGTATAAAGTATTTCTTTTATATTAATAGCATATATATAAAGATGCTATTTATATATAAACATAATATTATCTTTTATACTTTTGTCTGAATAGTATCTGTACTTTTAAGCATTTAGCCTTATATTATACTATTACTTTTACAAGGAATAGAATCTAATACTATTAGTATAAAGACAATAGTATCTTTATACTAATAGCATATATATAAAGATGCTATTTATATATAAACATAATATTATCTTTTACTTTTGTCTGAATAGTATCCGTACTAGTAAGCATTTAGCCTTATATTATACTATTAAGAATCTATACAAGGAATAGAATCTTAATATCATTAGTATAAAGACAGTATCTTTGTACTAATAGCATATATCCAAAAATACTATTATTTACATAAAGATGCTATATATATATATATATATATATATATATACTTTTGTCCGAATAGTATCTATACTATTGTTCCAACTGTATCTTGATACTTAAAAATAAAAATAAATAAATAAATAATAATTTAATAAATAAAGAGAAAAATTTTTTTTAACGATACGTAAAACATTTAAATAAATATGTGTTAAGATGCATGCAATGCAGAATCTTTGACTAATTTTTATTCTTTGTAACACACGGAATACGTGAAAATCATTGTTATTGTTGCTGTATTGTTTCTCAATCAGTGGCTTCCAAAGTGGGATGATACCTCACCCTAGAGGATGGTGGAACAATCAAAAGTGGGGTGATAATAGGGGTATATTTAGATAATAGGTATATTTGAAGGGATGGGGCATTTAATAGGGTGAGGTTGGTGGTGACAGTATGGAAGAAAAGGGAAGAGAAAAAAAAGTACTCGTCGGAGATTCAAACACAGCTATCAAGAATTCTGTCTGCAAAAGCAAATACCGACAGTTAATTCTGGATAATAGGGTGCAAAACAAAAAGTTTTTAATTACATTTTTTTTTTTTTCATGTTTAGTGAAACGTGGCTTTAGTAAGAACACAAATTCATTAACAATAAGTATAATTTAGAAAGATCACACATTCATTCATCCTTATTCCACTTGGTAGACATCTAGACAAAGTCCACGAACCCATATGGACTCATGGTTAAATGCCAGTTTCTTTTGTGATGGAAGAAGGTCTGAACTGGCTCGGTAACACCCTCTACAGTCATAAGGAGACCGTGGCCTACGCCTTAAAGTGGATTCCAAAACCACTACAAACATCCATGGCAAACCGGGATTCGGAACTCGAAACTTGTGGCACCGAGGGCCAGAGCGGTAAACACTCGGCCATTCAAGCCCAAGCATTCTGTAACGCGTGTTAATAAACAGAAGATTAAAAATTCAAATCTTCTAGTCACTGTTTCTGTTATAAATGAAGATTCAGTAACACTTATGGGAAGCATTTGAAAGTTTCCTATTAAAAGTCAATCTTTTTTGGTGAATTTTTAGGTTTTTTTCCCCTATGCGAATAACAAATGAACTACAATTAGGTTTTTAAATAATCTCTCCTCTCTTCGTCAGTTAAGGATTGTTCATACTACAATTTTAGTGGGATATATGTTGCTTATGAGATTTTTCATGTAAACAAAATAATGTGAACAATATTTAAGTGAGTAAATTTTTTATTATTATTATTTTCTAATGTTCTTTGGAAAAATAGCAACATTTGAAAGTGGATTTATGGAAGCAGGATGGATTAAAACAAACTTTTAGGTACAGCCGGCTGCTACGATATCTATCAACGAAACGCACTGAGCACACCCATTTGACTCACGCAATTCCCAGCCCCACAGTAATGGGCAGGGGCGACATCGCAATTCGCAGACCATAAACCTTGAAAAGGTGCCTTCGACCGTAACCTCTTGCTTCCTCCGCACACCCAGCGAGGGAAGGTGGGGGATGGAGAGGTGCCAGCAGAACACAGTTTTTGTTCGAAACCTGGTCGCATTTGGAACAGTAGTACATTCTAAATTTTGCAAGGAGTTTCCCTTGCCGAACCTTGTTGGTCATTTTCGTTAGTTTTGTAACTGTATCCTTGACGGGGTAAACATAACATATGCTGGTTTAAATCATTTGTTCAATGGCATTTGCAAAGTAATGGCATACGTTATTGAAAAAATCGTGTTACTCGGAGACAATTCTAATTGAAAAGCTTTTTTCTCCAAAACAATAACCCGTATAATGAAATTTTATACATGCTAAAAACGGTTATTTATGAACATATATTTTTTAAACAAGAGATATTCTTACGAATTTAACAAACTATGGTCATTTGCGCTCGTTTCTATAGGTAGGCTGTTGAACCTGAAAAGATTTTTGACCATTTTACTTATTCATAGGTGGGATTAATATTGACTAATATGTTACCATATCTCCCCAGGAATCTCCATCACGAAACAGACGGAGGGATACTAATTAAAAAGAGGGAGACGATTGAATTATCGTGTCCATCTCCAGCCCAGACAATAAAATAATGATGATTTATTGATACTACGATACTACATTTAGTTATATAATATATTATTTTATTGTTTGTAAAAGTAGAAGTATTGATTGTAGAAGTTTGCTGTTCAAATTCTTTCACTTTTTCCGATTTTTGGTGCGCATGATGCATATATATATATATGAAACAAAAATATGTTGGCATAAAAATTCAAATGTAATGTTTACAGCTATCCAGCTAATGTGTAGCTTTCATAAATGCACAAATGGCTTTTATAACGATGGTCAATTTTTGGACGTTGTTGTTGTATCTAATCATCAGTGTCTTGCAGTGCGGGACGGACATTCCATGAGTAGTCTACTCCTGGATGGTGGAAATGGGGCAGATTCTGTTGTGACGGAGCCGCAGTGCATAGATAAAAATCTGACTTGTCTTCGAGTCTCTCGAAGAAGGAGGCAATGCCTTCGGGAGGAGTTTTAGGGGAAACTATGCGTATGGCATGGAAGAAAACCCGAAAAACTCCCACCAGGTAGACCCGACTCACAAGGCAAGATGTCTGAACTGACTCACAAAGCATTGAGTGTGATCATTTTCAAACGCCATCAAGTAACCCGCCAGCTTTTTGAGCCCAGTGTCTACAACTAATCACGCCAGCGGATGGAAACAACCCTAATGCTCACACGTCGGGCATGAAGAAATAATGATTTTTTACTTAGCTTTGTAGGTAAATTGAAATCCAAAATGAATGAATATGAACTAAATGAATGACAAATTTTAGATAACAGGTGTAAAAATATACAAGCTCGACTCGTGGCCATTGAATGCCGCTGAGCCGAGCACGTTGAATTATGTTACATATCAACTTATTTAAGATCAAACAAAAATACGTAACATGGGGGGAAAACGGTCAGGGTAACATTAAGAAAGAAAGAAAAAGAAAATCTATTTTACACTTTTAATAATAAACAGTTTTTCTAAATATTTTTTATTGATTATCATAACATTTGTTAAAGGTTAATAATTGAAACAAATAGTTTACTTATACATATTTCTGCGACCTGATGGCCAATTGGCAAGCGCTCTGATATTTGATACTTAGGGTTGAAATCCATGTTAAATTCTAGGTTGGTCTGATTAATGTTAACTGTGCACGATTTGATCGTAGAGCGACAAACAAACCTGATCCTCAGGTATCTGAACCAAAACAGATACCAAACAGAAACATAAAGTACCAAACCTGGTCTTTGGCACTTCAGGTTCGAATCCTGGCGGTGGCATGGAGGTTTGCTAATGGTTCGGAATCCTGGCACGTTAAACTGTAGGTTTAAAGTAATAATACACGTTAATGTAGGCTTAATCTAATTTGCTAACTGTGCGGATTTAAAAAAAAAAAAAAAAAAAAAAAAAAAAAAACATGACCGTTCAGTCATAAACAAAACCAAATCGTCATAATTCTATAAAATTTCCAATTATGTTAAATTAATTTTTATTTCCAAATCAAATTACGATGATGATATAAATAGTAATGCTTGCAACTTAATATAACGGTTGTAATAATTTTGTGAGAAATGAATGTAAAACATTGCACTTCAAGTTTTAACCCTCCTTATAATTCACTCTACAAAGTTAAAAGAACTCTACCTCTCCCATTTGATTAATATAATCGCATCTGCCAAAGAGGCCTCTGAATTTGATTGACATTTCGGCAAATAAGCAAAAAAAGCAAAAAATGAAAGTCGTCTTTTTTCATTATTATTATTTTTCATACAGAGGTCATCCACCAAACTGAGCGAGAGTGACCTTTGCCGCCACACACTTTCTACAAAGGAAACACGTGGGGTGAAACGAACCTTTCTCAAACGATTTTAGTGCTTTCTTTTTTTCTGCCAGAAAGAATAAAAAAAGAAAAAGAAAGAAAGAACAAGATATACACATAAAAAAAGGTATATAGTATCACTTGCAGACTTTTCTTCGTGCTTTTATAGAAATACTGCTATTGTGTATGAGGATTTTACTTGATGGATGTATAGACTGTATCAAAGAGATTTTTATAGCTCTTTAAATAGGTTTTATAGAATGTGGATTCTAAATTGCTTACTGAGGCTGGCAAACAAAAATTTAGAATGCATATATTCTGTATAGAATTCCATGTGAAGTTTTTCGGAACTTTTTGAAGTAAACACATCATTCAAAAACGAAGAAGAATTCGTGAGTACTGTATGTAGTAAAAAATTTCAAGACTAATTTGAAATTCAAATATTTCTCATTCCGGAAAAGTAATGGATTTTGAATTTCGCGGATGTGTTCCAAAAGTGTATGGGGGTGGGAGTGGAAAGGTGTGGGGGCGATGAAATTTATGTGTTATGTCAATGAAAGCTTCGATATTTCTGGACGCCGTGAAATTTTATTTCCCTTTTGAAATTTAAATGAAAGTCCAAGCTGTCCTTTTTTCCCCCTCAGCTAAGTTGCAAGGTTTTCGAAGTTGCGCAATAGGAACAAG
>BPLR01001164.1:0-22351 GCA_021605095.1 Caerostris extrusa
ATTAAATATAAAGGGGGAAGAGTGATACACTAAAGAAACTTTTAAATTATCATATGTCAACATTAAAACTGTTTATTACTTTAAAAGTTCTTTCATCTCCAAAGATTATGTTTTAATTATCTTTCTAATGTTCTGTACTCTCTGTGATTATAAAAAAGGAAATAATGCAAGTATACCTATGAAGAAATGTTACAATATTTCCAACATTAGAGGTATATTAAGCCAGCAATGAAATATCAATGGAACATAGTGGAACAACTATTTCTTTTATTTATAAGAAACAGAAATACATTTTAAAAAATCAGAAAAAAACAAAGCAACAAAATTTCTTATACTTGAAAAATAATATGTTAATAAAATAACTACTCAAGCAATCATTCACTATATTTGCAATTATATTCACCAAATATCATAAAATTTATACCAAAAAAATGTTTATCGATTTAATTTAACAAATATTGTCATTTAATGTCATATGTCTATCATTAATAGTGGAAGTTTTAACACAATGTGTATTATATCAACTCCACTGATATCTTCAATTTCTGGAAAAATAACCTTTCATATTTTTTTCCACCTCAGAAAAATTACATCAATCTTTTTATTACTTTTTCAATTTGACTAATATAAAGAATAGGTTTAAATTCTGCAGAATATTTTTGATGAAAAACTTTACAAATGTTACTTGTTAAATGTTTACTTATGTTACACTTCTCAGTAAAAGTTCAAACAAGCTGAGGTTTTTGTATACATAAATTTTATTCTAAAACAATATCAATACTCAATTTACAATTCATAACTCTCATTGCCTGAATCAATTATTAATCTTTTCTATAAAAATATAGTAATATATCTAAAGATAGATAGTCTACATTAGGGGTTGTTTCAATGTGGCCATCAGCTCACTTTCTAAAAACAAATGTTATGTCCAATTTTCTAAAGCAGAGACAGTAATTTATATTGGAAAAAGTTTGTTTATAAACACATGGGGTTTTCTCTAATTATTTTTCTCAATTTAATGAAATATTTATTTCTGAAAAATTATATTTTTAAATGACAAAATAAATTTATCTTGTTCATAAGCAACATATTTTTTTTAGAATTAAATGAAATCAAAGTACAAATATGTAAAAGATGCATTATGGTATGGTTTACAACTTTTTATCCCAATATTTCAGAAATTATAAATTTTTGTCCCAAATGTACCCTCTTTTCTGTAATTACTATAAAAAAAAATTAAATATAAATTAGTATGATTTGGAAAAACAATTTTTGTTTTCTACAACAGTAGTAAAAACTAAAAAATTATCTCCAATTTTAAAATCTAAGTATAAAAATTTAATTTATTTATAGCATGTGAATTTTTTTTATAATATAATTAATATTGAAATAGTTTGCTGTATTTTATTACGATTTTGTTTCATATATTTTTTTCTCCGTGTCTAATTAAAATACATTAAAACCTACATATACTTTAATAATGTTACTTTAAAATCATACTTTTAAAATAACTTTACCTTACATTTGAAATCAATATAATACATAACACTTGAAGAAATATTGCCTCTTATTTTATGGATGTGCAAATTGAAATAGTCATAATTTAAAATGCATGACACTAATACTAAAAACTGTGCTTTAATACAATATTTACAAATTTCGATGCCTCTTCATGTCAGAATTCATTACATAAACTGCATCAACATCAAATACAGTTAAACATTACTTCAAAACAACATCCCGGGGAATCACTGTCACCATGCCAACTCATAGATTTTGAAATAAGATTAAGTTATTTATTTATTTATTATTGTTTTGTTTTTTTCACCTTTCCAAACTTTTTAAAACTATTGTTGATATACTTTTTTTTTCTATTAAAAAATAAATTAATAATACACATGTAATTTTAATGCAGCTTTTTATAATATAAATCGAAGCAAATATATTATGACATTTTCCGATTTCTTAAATATATTTCATTCAATATATTCATTTTCATTTATTTTTATCTTTTCAGGTAAGTAGCCTGTATTTGTATTTAGCTTCTATTTTATTGTTCAAATAAATATATATTGTTTAATTCTTATAAACCAAGAAGGTGCTACACTTAGTGTGGAAATGTTTCTGACTTAGTATCTCGGACATCATCTCAACACCTAATTTAATAGTCTTCACTTCAGACGTTGACCTTAATTATAAATCTCACCGTAAGATCCTTATATATACTTGCATATCCACATAGAGCTCATTCTTTCATCGTTGTATTTGAAGTACCTAACGGCGCGATATTGAAAGCACATCCCAGAATTCCGAAGGATAATATAATTGTCAAAATTTACCATTATAAAACTTGACTACATGCATATTACTAGACAAGGAAAACTACTATTTACTACTCATTTTTTTTATACTTCAGATAACTGGAAAATGTAGAAAGCCATTCTGGGCGTCCCAATCAAATCTCTTTACTCTGAAAAGATTATCTGATTTCTACACAGTATACCAGCAAATATATAACATGCAGAACTTTCAACTGAATTATAAGATTTTTTTGTTTTGTTTGACACTCTACGGTCATTTTGTGCACACTTTAGGCTAATTAGACCGGGTCCTACAGTTAAAGGGGATTCGAACCACTTACAAACATCCCTGCAACCGCCAGGATTCGAACCTGAAGCCTATGGTACCAAAAAGGCCAGAGCGATATCTAATTGGCCATCGGAATTGCAAGAAGAAAACAACTTCGTCGAAGAACTTCGGCGATTTGCAGTAAAATGGGCAACGTATACCCTTTTCTCTCCATTTTTAGTCACTATTTTAGGTACAATTTTGCCAGACTATTATTCCGAGACGAAGTATTTTTAATTAAATTTTTTTCTTCCGTGTCAATTTTAGCAATATAGGAAACATTTATTACTTCCGAAGATCAATTTCATCTACCTGATAAACTAATTTATAGAACTGATCGTCCAAATAATACACGAAATGGAAGACTTTTAATCGCAGTCGATTCCAGTATTCCTAGCAGTGTTTTAATCTTGCCAATCTTTCTCATTCAGATAACGAAA
The DNA here is from genome assembly GCA_021605095.1 of Caerostris extrusa. Lineage (NCBI taxonomy): Eukaryota > Metazoa > Arthropoda > Arachnida > Araneae > Araneidae > Caerostris > Caerostris extrusa. The sequence continues at coordinate 3,069 of BPLR01001164.1, forward strand.
TACAAGCTGTCATTCTACAACTTTCGCATACAACTTTTACAATAGTCAACATATATTCTCCCAAGGGTCTTTTCACCATGCAATGGCTGGATGCAATTTATCAACAACTTCCATATACCTTCATTATTCATGGGGATTTTAATTCTTACCATCCCTTCTCGGATCCTCTTCTACTATTTCTACTGTAACGTAACAGTTCTGAAACTCTGATCAACTGGATTTTTAATAATAATTTAAATATTATTAATAGCAGCACTCCACTCATATTACTCCAGCTTCTACAACTCTTATTGATCTCTACATCGAAAATGCAGATATTTACCCCAATTTATCCTATTTTATTTACTCCGACCCTTTTGACAGTGATCAGCTACCGCTACAGTAATTTCTTCGACTCATTTCTGCACAAAAAACTGCCAGACTGATTATTATATGGTCTTATCCCATGCGCTTCTTAACAATAAGAAAAACTATGAAATCTCCCACCACCCAACACTTCCGTGGTGAAATACACAATGCAATGAACTTTTTAATACAGAAACGCAAACTTTTTGCATCAAGCTCGATCTCAACTTTCACGTGACCTCCGAATTTTCTTACAAGAAAATTTCTGCCAAACTTCGTCGTTATATCTCTCAGCTTAAGAGATATTATTGGGATTCAGCTTATACCTCTACTGGCTATAATGGCAAAATATATAAAATTATTAAAACAATTTATAATAGAGACAATAATCTGGTAAGTAATAAGATATTCTATACTATTACTAATTTGGTTATTACAGATCGGAATCCACAAACTACTATGTTAGTATTTAATTTCAATAAGCCCACCGACCATCAATTTATTCCTATTGATCTTTCCGATGATTCCAACCCAAATTTATAATAGGCCTTTTACTTTTAGCAAACTCCAAGATGCTATACGCGCTGCTCCCAACAGATCTCCTGGCAGTTATTGTATTCCTGTAAAATTAATTTAAATTCTTTTGGAATTCTGGGGTTCAAAATCTTTAATCTTACATTGCATCATTCATCAATCTTTTTGCAGAAAATGCTTGGATATATCAGAAGTTTTGAAGCTAGTCATGTAAGTTGTTAATTATATCAGATATTATGAGGTCAATCATAGCAAATTCCAAGAGTTTATTGAAGATATTGGAGAAAATGACTTACGATATTATACTGCAGTATGACGGCTTAGCTGCGGAAAAGTTCTAATGGGATTTTTGAGCCTCAAGCAATAATCGAAATTTTCTTAAATGACAGGAATCTTCTTGCTGAATTACAAAATAATGAGTGTTTATGGAAACTGTCATTTTATACAGATTTAATTAAACATATAAATGACTTTTATTTAAAATTACAAGGAGTTAATCAGCTTCTGCTTGATTTATTCATTCATATTAAGTCATTTCGATGAAAAATTGTTTCACTCATTTTAATACATGCTAAATACACATTCAGCAAACAGAGATTCTAATTTCGGGAGATTTTACAATTAAAGCTTCGGGTTGATACAAAATACATTTTAAGTCTCGTTTTTCAGGTTTTGATGCAATTGCCAAGGACATAAAGATTTGTCAAAATCCTTTTAAAGCGACATAGGAATACTCGTCCCAGAAAATAAAATGGAAATTACTGATTTGCAGTGTAGAGATACTTATGAAGAAAATCATCATTGTTGGATTTTATAAGTCTTCCATTCACACAGTTGGATCAGTTGCATAAATATACTCGTTGAAATTTTTTTCGCTCTTGGAAATATTTATCTGCGTGAAAGCCAAGCAAGGCACTAAAAATGACAACATAGACATCCAAGTAAAATTTCCACCTAAATACATCAATAATTTAATCCATAAAGATATTAAAGTAAAATGGCAGCATAGCTGGTCAATTTCTGAGAAGGGTAAGGAAGTCTTTGAAATCTGCCCACTGGTCAGTGCTAAAAGACTGCACGGGAACTTCTTCCTCAACCAGATTATTGCCGGCCATGGAGCAATAGCAACCTATAAAAGTAGGTTCTTCAATATATTTGTCTATCAATCATTCAATATATTTGTCTATCAATGTCAATCGAGATATTTGTTCCTGTGGTCCTATGAAAGAAGATAGACATCACATCCTCTTCGTCTGTAAAAAATGGAACGACATCAGAGGAAGATATTTTCCTAGCAGATATAAAGCACTCACGTTGCATCAACTACTTGTAAATAAATCAGCTAGGAATCGAATTAATTATGAAAAAGAAAACTAGAGGACATTCTAGAAACTATAAATAATTAAACTACATTTTGCATTTTTACCCAAGACTTGAATTTGTATCTCTTTTTTCTATTTACTTGCGTTTTTTTGTCACTGTATATATTTTTCTGTCTTGTGTAATTACTTGTCAATATTGTCTGTACTTGTTTTGTAAATTTTTTGGATATTAATAAATTGCCTTCGATCTGGTCCCATCTTGGGAGTAAGTGCCAGGCCGCTTGGTCGGGTGCGGGTGCCTGGAGTCTGAGCCGGGCTACTCTGGTTCTGTAGTGCGGGTTGCTGCCGCGGCGTCAATCATCACTTTTCGTTTGCCCCCAGGGGACGGGTCGAGTTATTTCTAGCTTACCAGCGTGAAAAATATTGTCTAAATTGATAAAAAATGTTTAACTGATAAATGGGGAGCATTTGAAGTCACGGATGATAATTTCGACTAGTAGACTTGATTGTCTGTTGAAAGGTACAGGTACAAAAATCTCATTAAACATAATTATAATGCTTAATTTTTCTATGTGAATTTCCTATGCACGCCACTTATTATAATTTTTAGAACAAATCTCATATCATTAATTGCCGTTAAAATGTTCACTTTCATTATGTATAACAGCTATTGTGTTTCTTATTCTGTCGTTACATAAAATCGTTGATTAATCGTTGTGATTTACTAAGATTGTAAATTTTACAATGGGATCAAATTAAACTGTGACGGGTGTACCTTGGAGACCGCTGTTCCAGACAAAATTAACCACTAAGTTAAAATTTTTTTTTATTTGATGTCGAGGTTTATTCCTATGATATTTACTCTTATCACGTATTGACATTTATGGGGGGTGGAATTGATCACGTTTTCAATGGTCAGTTATTTTAGCTTATACAGATAGTTACTTGGTACCATCCCCCAATCTATTTAAACCTAATGCAACACTATTTTAAATTAAAATTCCCAATACACTTTAAATTGATAAAAAAATATATAAAACACTCGAGTTTGATTTTAGAAGAAATTAAGCATATGAAAACTTTCTCTGTAAAATGTTGTTCTCTGCAATAGTACGCAATAGGTGAAGAAACGTCTAACAGATTTATGGGGCTTACATTCATTTTGGAATCCAGCATAAAAATATTTAATAGAAAACAGTTTCCAAAATTGTAAAGATTCATATTTATACGTATTTTAAGTCTCTTTTTCAGATTTTGATGCAATTGCCAAAGACATAATTTTCGAAATCCTTTTAAAGCGACATAGGAATACTAGTCACATAAAATAATTGATTTTTATAAAATTCTTCTTACAACAGCTTTTGAGATTTAGTAGCATTTTTAATAAGTATCAGTTTTTATTAAGAATTTAAATACACGTTTGTTTTTTGGCTGCAATATTGAAGCAATTCCTGCCCTGAGAAAGTGTCTTTTTTTTTTCAGGAAACAAATCTAAATAATTACAGATAGATATCCCCAAATTTTCCATTTTTTTTTATCTCAGTTGATCAGCAGCGAAGACATAGCTGAAGTAAACTGTATAGATAATGAACGTACTATATTCCTATAACTGTATGTAACTGAATAAGGGGTTTATCGACATATATGCCAATTGGTTATAATTCGGCTTTTGAGATTTATTTAAGTTCCTTTAATTAATAGGAAACATATTATAACATAGCTGGAATATGATGGGATCAATCATAATGTGTTATTTTTAATTCACTAACATAATAAACAGAGAGAAGCCAGAAACTCCAACAAAAAAAAAAAAAAAAAAAAAAAAAAAAAACCCTCGAAGACTTATTGTATCCAAAGATAATAAATTTATTTTGCATTGTTTTTACATTTGCGTTTCTTCGCTGAAGAGCTATAGTCGGCATACGTGATGCGTTTCCTGATCTTTATCTCGCGGCTAGAGATTGCTTCTTCCCGTCTTCTCAGCTCCTCTTCTCTTCTACAAATTGCCTCCTCTCGAAATCGGAGATCTTCCTCCCGAAGGCAGATTGCTTCCTCTCGCATCTCGAGCTCTTTTTCCCACGTAGATAAAGCTAGCACCTCTTCTTGCTTGCGAATAGCTTCCTCTCGCATTTCGAGCTCTTCTTCCCACTTGGAGAGAGCTAGCTCCTCACCTTGCTTGGGCACTGCTTGCTCCTCCTTTTCCTGGACCTTTCTTGGCAACGGCTCCTTGCGAGGGACAGGAGATCTTCGTACAGTCTGGATGTTGTCCGACAGGGAGTGGTTTCCTGAATCCTGATAATCCGGTTTCGTGTCAATCACTCCGGTTTGGCTTTCTTGACTAGATATGTCCATCACACTTTCCTGAGATGAGACATCTACTTCCATTCTAACATTTTCCAAGTTGCTTGCAATTTCATATTGGTCTGCATGATGACCATTCTCGACTACCAAGTCGTTGGAAGTAGTCTGAACAGCGACTGTCGAGCTCTGTACGACCGGATGTTCCGTCTCTTTCGGACAGCATCCTTCACTTGTCACTAGAACCGTGGCAGTTTCTTCCATCGAGTTGTTCTAATCTACAAAGGAAAGACATCTGTTATTCACGGGACACTTTGAATTTTTACTGTTTTTAAGTGCTGAATTGCACAAGCAAGAAACGTCATTAGTGTGACTAAGATTATAAATAAACTTATAATAAAAAAATAATTTTAAGTTATGGCAAGGATTTTTTGAGATTAATTTGAAAGCAGATTCATGAATTCTTTGATGTAAACAAAGTAAATGACTGAAATTAAACAATGATTGTGTAATAAATGAAATCCCTTATTTCCACATTTCTTTTTTTAATAAAATGCAAATGTTACAGAATACCAGTTATAAGTTGTGACTTGATTGACATGTGTTTTTCCATTATCCATGTATAAACGTTGATTTATGCAATCTGATGAAAGAATGAAATATTTCAGCACATTGATATCTGATTAATATATTCAACTAACTACAACGAAAGATCCATTAATTACACTTTCCATTATCATCACCTAAGTAAACTTCAATTTTTTGATATCTCCGTAATCGTTCTAAAAATTAGATTCATTGTGAAAATAAAATGTAATTTATAACGACCGACAAAGACTAAGACAAGAATTTAATTAATATGTTTGCCTTTGAATATTATATATATATATGCACCGAGAAGGAGCTGGTAAAATCAAAAATTTTAACCATGTTATTGATCCGCCAAGGCAAGTGAGGCAAAAAATTACGGAAAATTGAGCTCATGTAAGCAACCCTCTGATAGCCAATGAAACCTATATGCCCATCACTTTAGGCCTATATTAGTGTATATTACAATCTCTAATATGCATTATAGGCCTGAATAGCATTTGATTTTAACATTAATTGTCAGAAATTTAGAAAATAAAATTATTTTTATAAAGATTCGGATTTTTAAATCCCGATTATTTCAAATAATTGGTTGCTGACTTCTGGTTATAAGAGGTCTTGAACATGCTAATCACTTTTCAGCAAAGATATGAAGGAAACCCTAAAGGATTCTAGGAACAAATAACATTTTTGTCTATGTTAGCATGGAATTGCTTAATTAAGGCCTTAATTAGATGCCGCAGCAGTGGAATTTTTTTACATTCTATTTCTGTTAGAGACTTCCAGCAAAAGTGGACGATGATTGTGGGTGACTGTCATCTGTGATTGTGTGGTTGTTGTCTGTAAAAGTGGGTGACATGTAGTAAGTTCGTCTTTCAACTATGGTAAATATTTTGGCAGAAAACGAGCACGTGTAACGATGATGCCTCATGGTTTTGAACGACAAAAAAACTGAAATTCTTCTTGCTTATTGGAGTGATTGTTTTACGGAATTACGGCCATTTTAAACAATTTCCGTTAGTTCAATAATCTTCCATCAGCGCAAACCATCTTGCTTGACTCATATAATTTTTAACTCAACGCGCGCACACACACACAATCAAGGAAAAAAAATTGTAGTGGCAAACGATTAAATTATAATATGTTTATTAGATCATAAATATCCTTCCTTATAGGATCATTAGTAAAGCTTATTAATTATACTATCATTAGTAAAAGTCTTATTCGGCTCATCACTGTCTAGAACTAATAGCGCAATGGCTTCGAAAATAAAAAGGCACTTAATTTTTATTGAACGTAAACACAAGCAAAAACAAAAATTGTTTTTGGAGAACTTGAATTACACTTTATGAATAACGGATAAGCAATCACGTGACATTAAGGGAAATAATGCTAATTTTTTCATGAATTCGAATGACATGATTCGATTATTTCAAAATTTTGTAATTTATGCATGATATTTATTTTTATTTTATTAAATTATGATAAACTGTCAGTGATTTAAAATAATCAATTTTTTTCGAAACGTTCAGCTGTTTGAATCATGTTTTTAATTTGTTTCAGAGTTTTTTTTTTTTTTAATAGAAATTAAAGTTAATTTTACATCGAAATTTTTGCATGCATATTATCCGTAATACTTTGGTTAACAAAGTTGCGGAATAAAATCTTGCTCATGTGTTTTCGTTTTTAATATATTATCAACTTTATATTTGTATAATTACTTTTTTTAAATTTTTACATGATTTGCTAGAGTTTCTAAAACTTGCTATTTCGTTTAAATTTTGATGCGAGTAAGTTATGCCAGAGAAAAAGTATTTTTCTTTTTTTTGACATAACTAAAGTAAAAAAAAAAAAATGATACAAATTTTTTTAAGAGATCTTATTACAAAAATATTATTCCAGTCTAAGTAAAATTCCCTGATTTTCCTACGGGAAATTAAAAAATTCCAGGTTATTCGCATAAAACCAAGACAACATATAAACTGTTTTAAAACCCTCTAAATATGAAAATTATACTACATCAATGATTAATAACATTTATACCCTGTAAAAAGTAACAAATATTTTCGAATTACGAACAAACGGTCAATAGCTGGGGGGTCAAAAGAACGTCGTAAAAAGAAATTGTGTGATGTAAAGTTTCAAATTATGATCGGAAGAATTATATTTTTGCAACAAATCAATCGAAGAAAGAGATAAATAAAATTATAGTAACATAATTGTCTGAAATAAAATAAAAACATTTTTAGTCCTTTTAAAGTTTTAGAGAAATATTTTACCGAGATGTTAAAATGTTGTTTACTGAGCGCTCTTTCATCTCACAAATCTCTCTATTTTTAGTTTGTCGTTCTATGATTATTTTATGCACACGTTGGGCTAATTAGACCGGGGTTTACTGTTTAACGTGGATTCGAACCACTCACAAACATTCATGCCACACACCAGGATTCGAACCTGAAGCCTGGGATACCAAAAGGCCAGAGCACCAGTCAATTGGCCATCAGGCCGCCTCCATTTTTTGGAACATCATTATGCTAGTTCTTCTAGGTTCTTGCAAATCAGTGCTTTAAGCACTGTTTCTATAGGCGTAACTCCATCGTTATTGAAATTTATTTGGCAGAACGCATGCTGGAAAATAGTTAAAAAATTTTTTTTTTTTTAATATTAATTCTTCAATTTCGTCGAACGTTATCAATTATTTCATAATGGACATAAATCTTAATTAAGCAGTAACTCCATTACTTAAAATAGTTGTAATTCTTAGTCAAGTTCATCAGATTCTTGGAACTCATCAAAAAAACATCCTTTACAAAGATGCGATGTTTTTCTATCATATACTGATATTACTAAACTCTTTTGATTAACGTAGTTGTTTTGGGTCTGGCAAGTGAAGGTAAAAACAAGACTTAGTTTTTTTTTTATGTTGTTTAAAAATACAGTTATATAACATTATTTAACCAAAGAGGAAAAAGTAATAACGTTTATTACGTTTAAAAATTCAGAAACCGCCCGAAGTTGAGGATTCTGCTACAATGTATTCCAAGGAAGGTATAGAAAAGTAAATTTAAAGAAAAGTATCAGTTTAAATTATTGTGAAAAATAGGATAAATATTTCTCAACTTATGACACTTTATTTCATAAAAATATTTTATTGCTAGATTTAAATAACGAAGATATAGCAAATAGCGAAATTCTTCAAAATTAAATTTGATAATATACAACAAATAAAGTACCTTTGCAGATAATACATTAAATAAATGAAAAACAACAAATGTTCCCTCCTTTAATAAAAATGCATGTATAAAATTGTTATAATGAAACACAACTGATATAGAAATTTAATACTTTTGGGGATGAACTTAGAAATCCCATAATTTGTTCAGGAATAAAAGAATTAAAAAATTCCATAATTACATCCAGGATAACATTCCCTAATTCCAGTATCTGAAAAAATACCTTTTATTTCCTATAATTTAATCTAATTCATTGTTTTAAAATATTTTTAAGCACCGAAAACTCAAACAACCTTCCCATTTAAAAAAATATTGTAAATTATTGTATTATTTTAAAAAATATTGTATTGTCGTCAATTACAGTCTTTAGCAATTCTACTCATATCTTTAATGTATATAATTGAAATTCTAATTTTTCGATTTTAATCTGTTTTTAATTTGATATTATTTTAATGCAAATTTAGTTCTACCCGTGCAAGGTCCTGCTTAACAGTTAGAAAATGTTTCTATAAAAGTTCCGGAAATTCTTAAGCCTAAACGTTTACAAGAATCTAACCGTATTTATCGCATTAAATCTTTAATTTCCGCAACGATCAAAGCTGTTTCCTGCTGAACATCATGAAGCAATTTTTGTTTTTTTTGGCCTGCTATTCCTTTACTTGCTCGGTTTACTTTTCCTTTTCGGTTTCATTTTTTTCTTTGTTCTAGAACTTCAGATTTTTTTTACTTCCATTGATTCAACATACTGGAGTGCGAAGATCTCACGTAGACCAGCATTGTTTTCGTTATTTCGGTGGTTAAAATGCCTCTAGCTGTTTGCACTCCATCGAAGATTTATCTCAACAAAACAAGGCTTTTTAAACTGATATACCATGCATTCAGAATTTATAAAAAAAAGCCCTTTCCACAAAGGCATCTCCATGAGAAATAGTTACAAATCAGGGATATTCAAATAACAAATAATATTTGACCTATAATCATCTAATCTACTTCACTTCCTTTACTACTGTGCCCAAAAAGTAAGACCAATTAGTTTTTTTCAAAAATTATTTATTTATTCTTCCAAATTTATTCCATCGTCCAAAGTAATCCCCTCCGGATAAAATGGACTTATACCGACGTTTTTTTCAATCCTCAATGCATGCTGAAAAGTTTCATCGGCAGGGGATGGCCTTCAAAGCGCACGCCGATTCACGTTGAATCTCTTCAGTCGACTCAAAACGGTGTCCCCGGAGTGTTCTTTTTTGAGTATAGGAAATAGCCAGAAGTGGCACGGTGTGAATACGCTGGTTGTGGAACGATATGGGTTTCATTTTTAGCGAAAAAGTCACGAAGAATCCATGCAGTGTGAGCTGTCGCATTCAGTGTTTTCGGTACCAATCGAGATTTGATGCGTTTGAGGCCCAAAATGGAATCGACCGATCCTTTTGAAATTCTAACATCATCAGCAAGGTTTCTAATTGTCTCTAAAATCGACGATTTGCAAGCACCAAATCTTTAATTTTTTGGACGCGAACTACGTCGGTTGAGTTTGATGGCCGATCAGAGGACTCTTCATTTTCAAAGGGTTCTCTACCTTCTTTGAACTGTTTATACCACTTCTAAACATTTCTTTACGATATAGGAATGCTCACTGAATACCTTCTGCAAAATTCTATACGTTTCCGCAAACAAAATTTAATGCAAGTTCTCTACTCAATTCATTCAGACATTTCAAAAATCGCCGGAATCAGTTTTAGCGTCTCACAAAGCCAAGCGTAACTCAAACTAATGAATATTTTGACGTCAAATTTCACACACAGATCTTAAGGATATGGCCAACAATCTAAAAATAAAAAAATATGGAAATTAGGAAGCCCCCGGAATTTTAAATTGGTCTTATTTTTTGAACACAGTAGTATATTCAAGCACACTGATTTGCACTGATGAACTATCACAAATTGCTCTATTATTTTCATTTATCTTATCCCCTTTAATGCCAAATATCCAATTGTTTGAAATTAAAATTTGAACACATCGTTTGAGTGCAACTCTAATATTCCATGCAACTGCTGGGTCCAGGTATGATATCACTTAGGTCAAAGGAAAAATTAACGAAGAGCGTTCTAATATATTTAAATAGAATTTTTAAATGTTCACACACAATCCTTGCGAAATAAATTTACTTGAATAGATTCATATTCTTTTACTTTGATATTTGACTGCCAAGCTTAAATTTAAACTTCTGTAGGGCAATACATTTTCTTCTCCATTTAAATCAATTTTTTTGTAAATTAGAGCCGTTATCTCCTAAAACGTAAGGCTTGATGAATTTTTGCATTTATCTGCAATAGGGACATCAAATATGAGTACATAAAGGGAGTCATATGGGTCTTACTTTGAAATTCAGTTAGAAATTATACAATTGTTGGAGCTAGAGATGATGATGATAAAAAAAAGGCTAATTTTGAACTTAAGAGTTTATTTTTGATACACTTTGAAATTAGAAGAAAATTCTTACACTTAATACAGCACTTTTTTATCTTTAAATGTGTTGTAGAATTTCCAAAGCTCTTTCAGTTACTGCAGTGTTGAACAGCGCGATTTTTTTTTTTGCAATCTGTTTAATGCTTTAAATCATTTCGTGCTGGAACATCCTTGAAATATAATATAAGCTTCCAAAAAATTCTATTATTTTCCACCCTTAAATGCACAATGAACTGTGTGTAGTCCTCAGTTTCCGATGTTTAAATATTTTGTATCATCTGACGACAATTCTTTTAACTCTTCTAAAAATTTTAAGTTAACATTGGGCTTATCATCCATAGATATTTGTACTATTTTTTTCAGATCAATAGAAAAGGATGGCGAAACATCCTTAAAAATTTTAGCAAATCATTAGCACAAAACTGCTGTAAAAATACAAATTTCAAGTATCCTGTAACTTGATTTTTGTCATTGTAGAATCTAATCGTTCTATCCATCCGTTGTTTTGCGAAATTTTGTTTAGTGATTGTCAAATACTATTAATAAATATTGTCAATTTAAGAAAAAATTTGAAAAACATGTAAGCAACACCATAAATGCTTTTTTCGTTTTAAAGTAATCTTTTTTAGTAATATCGCTCTCTGGAAACAATTTTCAAAAGGAGTAAGTATAGTTCTTGATGATGAGTGTTCATCTAAATCAGGGATCTCCAAACTACGGCCCGCCAGTGTCATCAATCCGGCCAACGACAGCGAATAGATTATTGTTGCTGTAATAAATTGGATAAAAAGAAAACCACAGAAGGATACTAACGCGGTTTTATTTACTTGCTAGGTAAAGCTTAATGACAAGCATAATACACAGAAAGTTTAACTTCAGCATAACAGTATCGCATATGTATGTATATCGATGTTTGGAATGTATATATCATGAAACAAACATATGATTTTTATCCTGAAATTCCCTCAAGAGCGGAAAAGCTAAATTAACGCGAATGAAACCCCGGGGTATCCATTTGTTAAAAAAGATATTAATGAGATTTATGCAATTGTGATTTTTCACAGACAATAGTTTGTAGTTGTGGATTAATTTTACTTGTACCAATTATTAAAAGAGATTGTAGTAATTGAACCAACGAATTTAGCAAGCGTATGCTCGTTCAGAGCTCGTACTCGGCGATTAGTCTAGAAATTATAGATAATGGCAGAAAAATTAAAACGGTTTTGGCCCTTGGTACTTACTGGAGTAAACAGTATGGCCCTAAGGCTGGAAAGTTTGGAGACCCCTGATCTAAATGATGAGTGTTCTGTCACACAAATGCAACGTCCACAGAATTTTGCCTCAGTGACTTTTAGATTTAAAAAATTTTGCTTTTAAAGTAGATGGACCTTTATTCAATAAAGTACTTTGCACAGGTGGCTTAAAAATTGATTCTATACTGATTGATTCATTTTTGCTTATAATAGCATTTTGATGGGTTCTTCTTCCCCCTGCTTTCATATGGCTGATGAGGGCTTGCTTATCCATATTACTTGGAACACAGTATTGCATTAACAGTATTAGATCACAGTATTGCAGTATTTGCATTAAGTACACAATCAGAAAATTTATCAAAGTTTTTACTTCTTGTAGCCAATGGCAGTATTCAGGAACTTTAATCGATGCTTTTCGTAATGCTGCTCTTTTTTTTTTTGCATTGCTAATCAATGTTTAAAACACAGAAGATTGAAAAATTACCACTAACATTAGCTTTTTTTTTAGGTATTACAAATTTTTAATCGCTATTAAAATTTTCAACAGATATTACTATACTTTGGCAACAATACTTTATAGCTTTAAAAATAGTTGCAAAATATTTACATTTTTTAATTTTTACATGAAATGAATTAATACATAATTACACAGCACATCACAATTTTAGCTTTTCAAACTAACTCGCACATTTTTCTTATAGATTTTCAACTGAAATTTTCAAATTCGACATAATTTTTTTATTATTTTATTCATATTTATTTCATAAAAATATTTTAATATTAGATATAAATTATTATTATTATTTTTTACGAAAATATAATGCATTAATTTTACTCATGCTAATATTTACAATCACGCTTACAGCATAATATAACACTCTTTTTACATAAAAAGTTTTTAAGGAATGAAATGATCTTATTAGAACAATATAGCTATTAATTGAACACATCCAAAAAATAGATTTCCATAAAAAAATGTACTCATGCATATGATATGTTTTCTTTTAAATAAATGAACATATTATCAACATTAGTGCAGGAAAACGTAATTTTAAGAGTGAATCTCATTCCGACTACAGACCGTCGAAAAGTTTCTTTCCTTGAGTTGCAATCGGTACAAAAAAGGTAGATAAATATGCATAATTTCGGGAAATCGGATGAAGGATTAATTTCTCCACACTTTAAAGAATATCACGAAGAGTGATGCCTCAATAGCCAGTATATGTTGGGTCAGGGGTATCATACTGATTATTTTTCCGCCGCCCGCCTTGAACATTTTTGTGGCCCGTGAGATTTATCCCACTTTTACAAAACATATTTATTTTTATAATGTAGCGAGAACCAATATATTAAAAAAATGCATTATTTGTGCATCCATATCAAAAATTAACTGTCGATATTATGAAAAAATTATTTTATTTTAAAATAATATTCTTTTGAAAATATATGACAGATACTGTTTGTTTTATGAGTTCGCAGAATAATTAGTGGGTCTGAATCTATATAATGTTGCATACGGCCAGCTGAGTTAAGATGCATTGCCAAAGTGGCCCACAAGATCATTTGGATTGGCCACCTATGCTAGGTGTGTCCGTTGGTATTGTCGTGGAGTAAAGGTTAGAAGATAGTTGTAAAAGTGCGTGGTTTCGAATTTATAGTTTTATTAGTTATTAAAAAAGCTAGCAACATAAATTGCAGAGACGACAAATCTGCAGGACCTTCACTCCCTCAAAAATAAAAATGCGATCTAAAAAGCCTTTAACAGGATTTTATTTTTTACGCATCACGCACCAGCGCATAATGTCAAACTTAAATAAAGGAAAAGAAATAATTTTACCTCTGTTGCCTATCACAAGCTGCAGCGTGATCAAAATTTTCTATCAAGAAAACTTAAATATTACTTAATAAGCAGTATGATACACATAATTCTGTTTTGTTACTTTTTTTCAATCTTATTCATTATAAAAGCAAATCGCCTTCTGGGAAAATTCATTTCTACGATGAGGCAATAACTACTCAATACATCCTCACGTGACAGGTCCACGTTAAACTGTACCAAGCCAAATCACGTGACAGGCTGCGAAATAGTTATTCGAAGAAAAGAGGCAACTTCGGGTGGTCTTTTGAAACACAAATGTGTTTAAGAACTTCCGGATAAGTTATCAAACGGCGTACCATTATATCAAGTGGCTACGTCATTTTGCATAAATACACTCAAAAAATTTACGTTAACTAATGCCAAAGTATTGAATAAAAATTATGTATGGTAAATGAAACTCTTAAAACACACTAATTATCAAAATATAGATGGAAATAATTTCACCCTCTATCTCTACCCATATGATAATTATCTGAAAAGACTCGAGTGGCAATGTTTAAGAATTTTAAAAAATATATTATTTTTATCTAGATAGATACAGAATTCAGATAGATAGAATTTCAGATACAGAAGGATTGTAAATGAATGACATGTAATGAAGTTTATTAAAATTAATGAAACAACATCTAACATTAAAATGTATTTAAAAATTTATTAATATCACATAAATATAGATATTTTAAACAAAAAAAAAGAAAGATGTTATATTAATATAATATTGTAATAAAACTATATTATTAAGATTAAAAGTAAATTAACAATCATAAACTTAAATAAAAAATGTGTCTATTTTAATTTAAATATTCGTCACCGCAAATATTTTAAAAATAAAAATATAAAAGCTCAAAAAGTCTATTTTAATTTAAATTTCGCATCATGCCACCAAATATTTTGTACTCCCTAGTTATATGCCACTGTTTGAATAAACTTTTTTTTTTTGACAAAGAAAAGTGTAAATAAAAACAAAAGAAAGTTGTTCTCTAAATTAAGGTGTACCCCATTTTTGCATGTGTTTTTCAAAATTTATTAATCTCCATATATATATATTTGAAAAGATGTAAAGACTCATAATGCAAAATATGATATATATATATATATATAAATATAGCATATTATATATATATATATATAGCATATTATATATATATATATATATAGCATGTTTATACTTTTTTTTTTTGATATAGCATATATAATACTCTCTCCTATACTGTTGATAAAATAAACTAAGCCAGTTTAATTAAAGCCAGCAATGTGCAAAGAGAAATTAATACTAAAAAAATCAAATGTATCAATCAAATAAATAAAAACAAAAATTTATACTACTTTTGCTAATTTTTAAAATCTAAATATAAAAAAGGAAAATATGTACCAATAAAATCAAAATAACAGACAAAAATGAAGAGTGTATTATTTTATTCTATATGATAAGTTTTATCAATGAAAATAGTAACATAATCAGATTTCTAACTGAAATCTTTTAACTATGAAAAGAAATTGTCTTTAGAAAATATTTTTTTTATCTTTATGAAATCTTGTTATAGTTATTGTTCATTGAACTGAACAATTAATAATGAACAATATCTTATACAGAAATTCTATGGAATAGTAACAAAGGAGTTTATGCATTAAAAACTTATTTTATATAATCAAAATAAGTGATCCGTCCACAAAAAAAATTTAAATAGTATATACTTGAACTCAATAAGATATTTCAGACAAATAAAATAAACAATATAAAAAATATTATGTTAGAATATCATTGTTTATACAGAGAAGTAGAAAATAAAAGTTATTCTATATTGCAATTTATAGGAATAAATAGATTAAAAAAGAAGTGTAAAATGAGACAAAATGCTTAAAAAAATGAAATTAAAATATTCCCTCCTCTAAACATCTTCAAATGAAAAGTTGACGATATTCCTTCACATAATAACAACTGATCAAATTAAGAAATTTTTTTAATATATATATATAAATTTGAAAGATTTTTTAGTACTGTATCTAGAAAGCCAAAAATGTTACAAAATTTGATATCAAAATATTTTTTTAAATTTAGAAAGTATTTTTCTAATTTCTGTACTCAATTCTCATAATTTAAATGCTTTAATCATGAAATGAAGAATTGCATTTGTGTAGATATTTCATATAATTGTTACAACATCTATTTAATTTTCTAGTATGAGACAATT
The DNA here is from genome assembly GCA_021605095.1 of Caerostris extrusa. NCBI lineage: Eukaryota > Metazoa > Arthropoda > Arachnida > Araneae > Araneidae > Caerostris > Caerostris extrusa. Next base: position 19,179 of record BPLR01001164.1, read on the forward strand.
TATTACTGATTTATACTTTATTATTATTCTTGCACATACAAAGGGGCTTGTAAAATCAAAAAGCAGCAAAAATATAATTTATGCACTGAAAAAAATAATTTCCAATATATTACAAGCATTGTAAGTAAATAAACAAAAAAGTGATAAATTTTAACAAACCTATAAAGTATGATTTTAAAAAAAAATTTAATTAATAGCATCACCTTTTAACAAATATAGCATCTAAAAATAAATATTTCAATAAGATAGCACAGATCTTGATTCATATACAGTAAAAAGACAAGTAGAAAGAAGTAATTACTCCAATTTATTTCATACAGATAAAAAATAAATAAGATAAAAAACAACTTTACAATTTTTAATTCAAAAACACACATAATTTTCTTTTATTTTTATTCATTAATTTAACATTACTGTGAGGAATATAAAATAATTCTTATGCTCAAAAAGAAATATGTGTGTATCAATCTTGTCAAATCCAGTTATAAAATTATGCATTTTCTGCTGTCGCCTTCTATCATTCTTGTACATAAGATTTGGATAGAAATTTTAAATATTTTTAAGAATGAAAAATATTTTTCTGTTTCAAAAATATTTTTCATTATTTATGCAGCTATTATTTTAATATTGATCTTACTATATACTACTTACTAAATTATAACTGTCATGATTTGCTTAAAATGTAATTTTACATTGAAAAATAAAAAAGGCTTTTCTATTTTATATTTCACATGACTTTTAAAAAATAAAATGAGCTTTTAAATTATCTACTCTGAATTTCTGCTAAAAATGTACTTAACTATATAAAAGGAGTTAAAACTGTTATAGAAGAAATTTAAAATTTCTCTCAAATATTACTATTCTATGTCACATATTATTGATAAGCAAGTATTACAAAAATGAATAAATAAAGATTTAGGGTTGTGATATAAATAAAGTAAATGCAAATCTTTAATACACACTTATAAATGGCACTCAGATAATCTACAGTGAATTAATTAAAAGTTGGTTTTAGTGTAACTACATAAAAAGATCTATTATACACCAAACAATTATAGGCCACCTAATAATTATTTAAGTATATGTATATTCAAATCTGTTTACAATCCTTCATTCCTTATTTTCTACAGTCAGGCATTATCGTTTTAAATATTTAGAATAAAAATTATTTATTACAATTTATTACATAAATTTTTTTATTATTTATTCAATCTTGTATTTTTTTTATAAACATCATATTTTTACACTCTTTTGATTCACAATTGATTTGCATATGGCTCTAGAACTATAGTAAAGAATCAGATATAATTATGTATATATATATATATATATATGTCTGTGAGTAAAAAATTGATAAAAATAAAAAAAAAAAAATTCCCTTTTACACATATATAAAACAACTTTATGATATCTTAGTTTAGAAAATAATATATCTGAGGATGAAAAAGTTTATTTTTGATCAGATCTGTTATCATGGCACCTATATTTTGTATATGTAAAAAATATTCAGTTTTTCATACAAGTTTTTTACATATTTCGATATTGATAAATAATTTCAAAAATTAATTATATAAAAAATTAACAACACATTTTTAAGAACTTAACATTAACAAGATACTTAAATTAGTAATAATAATCTGTATTTCATTTCTACAATCTATAAAAGAAAATGAAATTAGAGGTGCTAGATAGAATTTCATTTTATAAATTATACTTCAGAATTTATGATCTTGCTTAGCAAATTGAAGTTTTAAAATACTATAATAATAAAGTAATTACATATTCTAAATCTCAAGGGGGAGATGATAGTATTAATTTAACTGTAAACTGAGTTGCATACAATTAAGAAAAAAAAAATGTGAAGTCAATTTATTAAATATTCAATAAAAAATATGCATTATTCCATGTTACACTTTAATATTATCAAAAAATATATTAAGAGTTGTATAAATTAATAATATAAATATATTCATGACAAACATGTTATCCAGTTAAATTGCAAATTATGAACATTATAATCATTACAAAATTCTAGATAATTAAAAGAAATAATCAAATCATAAATCACTTTTTCATTTTTAGAAAGAATTATTGTATTAATCGACCATTTTTACATAGATAATGAATGACATTTACTTTTTAAAACTTATATGCATTTAAAATTTTATTTATATGTAAAAACAAATAGTGAAGATGAGTTCAACCGAATAAAATAAAAATGATTTTTAATGGTATTAATTTAATAGCATCTAGGGTTAATAATTTAATAGTATTTTATTTGTGAAATCACATACTTTTGAACTTTTTTCATATATACTATCTTTCGTAATACAAAATAAATCTAATGTAAAATAATGATTATTATTTTTGTACACAAAAAGTTAAGGATTATTAAATAATTCAATATTTTAAAAAAAAAAATACATATCCTCAATCACTATCTAAAAGACAAACGAGATTTGATCTCACACCGATTTTAGCAAATAACAAAATTAAAGAAAAGAAACACCATATTTACGATTGTATGTACGCCCAACTTTATGAACAGAAAGAAATATTAATCGATTAAAACATCAAAAGAAATAAATTTCAGTTCTGTACCAATTCCAACTCGTACTTGCCTCGAAAAAGTCTAAAAAACACGATCTTCTAGATCACTATTGAAAGTCTGGCTTGACTTGATCAGCTGTTGGCATTTCGCACGCCTAACATTTACCTCAGTTTGTTCAAGTATTATGAAAGTCTGGTATCCGCTGTTGTTTGAAGCTTTTCCCGGTTTCGATGTTGCAACTTTCATTCGCGCCGATCCTATCCACTGGTTGCTTTCATTCAGAACAGATGGAATGCTGTTTGTTCTTGACGTCATTCTACGTCATATCAACACACCCTTAATCTTATTTTAATCTGAATTTGGTGTAAAAGTATTAATGATAAGGAATTAATAAAATAAAAGTTTCTTTTAAAAAAGTATACGAGCTTCATTAAAAACTATAAATAAATAAAAAGTATTTATTATTAGTTCGGCTGTATGTATCTAAATAGGGTTTTTAACTAAATTGGAAATATAAATTCTCCTTATTTTTTTTAAGAACGCAACAAACTTCTTAAAAAATATTAGTAGAAAATAGTTTACACTACTGTTAACAATATTCACAATCGTAGCAATACGTAAG